>CM050173.1:101480529-101535529 GCA_027410445.1 Discoglossus pictus | reverse complement strand
AACTCTTAATCTTCCCATTATCTACTACAGCATTAATTCCTCACATCTCTCTCACTGTCAACAACACCATCATCACTCCCACCTCCCAAGTCCATTGTCTTGGGGTTCTAATGGAACCCGCCATGCCTTTCATCCCCCACATACAGTCACTAACAAAATCTTGTCTTTTCAATTTAAAAAACATTTCCAGAATATGTCACTACCTTACACAAGACACCACTAAGATTCTAATACATTCCCTCATCATATCCCGTCCGACCACTGCAACTCCCTTTTGACTGGCCTACCCACCACCCGTCTATCCCCCCTTCAATCCATATTGAATGCCTCCGCTAGACTCATCTACCGTACAAAACGCTCCATGTCTGCAGCACCCCTGTGTCAGTCACTTCACTAGCTTACTGTAGCCTCCAGAATAAAATTTAAACTCATGACCCTAACTTACAAAGCCCTTAACAGACTGCACCCCTTTATATCTCTGCTCTCATCTCCAAATATTCTCCCACTCCTCCTCTCTTATCACCTCCTCTCACTCCCGCCTTCAGGACTTTTGTCGCACTGTCCCTATTCTCTGGAACTCCTTGCCTCGCTACACCAGACCATAACATGCACACTGCATTTCTCACCCTCCTGTACCGCACAGTAAAAACATTTAGATTGTAAGTTTGTGACTTTTCAATCTTGCAATGGGCTTTGGGGAAAGCTCTATGGACACTGGATTCTAAGCTCTAAGACCGGGCCCTCCATCTTTATAATATGTTAATATTGTTTTGCCTTGATCACAACTTATGTATAGCGCTACGGAATATGTTGGCGTGTTACAATATATATATATATATATATATATATATATATATATATATATATATATATATATATAGCGAGATACACGATTCATAGAATTGGTGTGTGTAAGAGGGGCATTTACATTTCTGGAGGCCTAAGGTTGCATTGAATGATGCAAGGTGTAATGTATATATTTATATATATATATATATATATATATATATATATATATATATATTACTACACATTATAATAATATTATTAATCTTTTATCAAGTATGTCTACGGTGGTCCTTTGAAACGCTTTTCTTCTCACACCGCTGATTATGTGGCATACTAAATTGGATGTTTTTCCCAAACTACAGCCTTTTATTCCCAATTGTGCCCTACGGGTTAAACACAGGAATAAGTGAGTATTCAAAAAATAAATAAATGGGATCCAGCCAAGTCCGCTGATAATGATGTTAAGTAAATGTTGACTTCTCAGTTGAGAAATGATGAGGAGATGCACAGGAATCCAACAACAGGTAAATACTGAGGGTCATTCAACTTCCTAAACAATTTGTGTATCCATAAATCACCCCAAATTGGCAGCAGCAAAGCCCCCCCCCCCCCCCTAATTCTCTCTCAGCCCTACAAATGGGCTTTGTTTAGCCCTAAATGCTCTCACCCACCTCAAACTTAAATGTATATTTATTTAATTATAATTAATTATCTGTATGTCATGGTTGGAAATAAATATATAATTGCATTTTTTGGTACTGAGTTTAATATAAATACTGTCAGCTGGTATTAAAATAGAAGATAGCATTAGGGAATCAGTGGAAGGAATGTATTAAAGAGGGGCTTGTGGAATGTAGTAATTAGCATTCCCAGGTCTGGAAAATTAAATGTACCGTGATAACATATGAACAATCACAGAGCTCAACAGTAGTCAAGCTTTAGGGAATTCTAAGGAGCTATATACATAAAATTTTGGAAAAAAATAAATAAATATATATATATATATATATATATATTTAGTAAATAAATACTGTGGTACATTTCTGTTCACATTTGAACGTCTAAAACAAGTAAAACATTTTATTTCCTGCCCAGAATTCCAATTAATACAGTTATTACACTGCACTCTGGGAGCCTTGGCAGGGACATGCAAATGTACCCACAAAGGTTTTTGCTCATTGCAAACCGCAGCATGCGCAAGCCCATAACTTTGCAAGCGTTACAGATAAGCACACTTTCCCCCCGCTCCCTCCCCTGTGTCTCTTTCCCCCCGCTCCCTCCCCTGTGTTTCTTTCCCCCGGCTCCCTCCCCTGTGTCTCTTTCACCCGATCCCTCCCCTGTGTCTCTTTCACCCGATCCCTCCCCTGTGTCTCTTTCCCCACCACCCTCCCCTGTGTCTCTTTCCCCCCTCCCACTCCTGTGTCTCTTTCCCCCCTCCCACTCCTGTGTCTCTTCCCCCCCTCCCACCCCTGTGTCTCTTTCCCCACCACCCTCCCCTGTGTCTCTTTCCCCCCTCTCTCCCCTGTGACTCTTTCCCCCTCTCTCCCTCCCCTGTGTCTCTTCCCCCCTTCCCTCCCCTGTGTCTCTTCCCCCCTCCCGTGTCTCTTTCCCCACCACCCTCCCCTGTGTCTCCCTCCCCGTGTCTCTTTACCCCCTCTTCCTCCCTTGTGTCTCTTCCCCCCCTCCCTGTGACTCTTTCCCCCTCTCCCTCCCCTGTGGCTCTTTCCCCCTCTCCCTCCCCTGTGACTCTTTCCCCCTCTCCCTCCCCTGTGACTCTTTCCCCCTCTCCCTCCCGTGTGACTCTTTCCCCCTCTCTCCCTCCCCTTTGTCTCTTCCCCCCTCTCCCTCCCCAGTGTCTCTTCCCCCTGTCCCTCCCCTTTGTCTCTTCCCCCCTTCCCTGTGTCTCTTTCCCCCCTCTCCCTCCCCTGTGTCTCTTCCCCCTTTCCCTGTGTCTCTTTCCCCCTCCCTGTGTCTCTTCCCCCCTCCCTGTGTCTCTTCCCCCTCTCCCTCCCCTGTGTCTCTCCCCCCTCTCCCTCCCCTGTGTCTCACCCCTCTATCCCTCCCCTGTGTCTCTTTCCCCCCTCCCCTGTGTCTTTTTGACCTGCTCTCTACCATGTGTCTCTTCTCCCCCACACACCCCTGTGTCTCTTTCCCCCTACTCCCTCCCCTGTGTCTCTTTCCCCCCACTCCCTCCCCTGTGTCTCTTTCCCCCCACTCCCTCCCCTGTGTCTCTTTTCCCCCACTCCCTCCCCTGTGTCTCTTTTCCCCCTACTCCCTCCCCTGTGTCTCTTTTCCCCCCACTCCCTCCCCTATGTCTCTTTCCCCCTCTCCCTCCCCTGTGTCTCTTTCCCCCCTCTGCCTCACCTGTGTCTTACTCCCCCTCTCCCTCCCCTGTGTCTTTCTACCCCATCTCCCTTCCCTGTGCTCCTTTTGCCATTTACGGGTGTGAAAACACTTGCAGGCTTGGGGAAATTGATTAATTTCCCCATGCCCGCAAAGTGCTTCAGAGTTACGGCCTTGAAAAAATGTTACATTTTTTAACGGCCGCCATTTTTTTCCAAGCCGTAATTCGGAAGACGTTGGGAGGCCGCCAAAAGTCGCCAATTGGATAGCAAATTCGCTTTCAACCTTGCTTGTGGACTCCCCGTTTGGAGCCTCTCCCCCCTGGCCCTCTAAGTTGCCGGCCTTGAGATGAGCGCCTTTGGTGCTCATATCGAGCCTTCAACACTCATTGCGCATGTGCAAGCCCGTAACTTTTAACATAGTGTTACCAACAAACTCGCAATTACGACAACTATATACAGTATATGATATAAAGTTTGGGTTAACAGGTAATCCAGCATTTTTCATATTTTCTCCCAAAAGTTTTTTCATTCATTATAAACTACTTTTGTCAAAGTATAATAAGCTTCAGATCACTTGTTTGCCTGCTCAAAATGCTATATATATATATATATATATATATATATATATATATATATATATATATATATATAACGTATATAGTTGTCGTACTGTGAGTTGTCGTCCCGTTGTGGGCCTCGCAGTGTTCATTGTGAGGACCACGGGACTTAGGCTGCAATGAGCGCCGCAGGACCAAAGCCTGTAAATGCAACTGTGGCAGTCGCAAAACGAATTGAACAGCCGAACCACAGAACTGGAAAGAAAAGCAAAAAAATATATATGCCTCAAAATAACTTACACACTCACACACAGCACAGGGGGAGAGCCAGGGAGCCTGTGAGTGAGGTTGCAAGTTAATCTGAAGCATATTTGGCATTTTTTTACAATTGAAAATCACTGAAACAAGAAAAAAAATGGCGTCCAAAAAAATGTAACAGGATGAAAATGAGGCCGAAGGCAGTAAAAAAGAACCCCAAATAATAACACCTAATGCAAGAGAGTAACACTTAACCCAAGCCAGTAACACTTAACCCAAGTCAGTAACACTCATCGCGAGGCCCCTAAACTACACGGGGGGAGAGGCTCACTATGAGCGCAGAATGTGCTCATTGCAAAGCAGGAAAGTTGCGGCATGTCACCATCTCACCATCTCTCAGCATCATTCTGTAACATGCTGCTGAGACATGGTCCTTGATAGGCTAAGACACTATACTGCACATCCAGCCCTACACAGCCTGTGTCTTCATATGCTGCAGTGGGCAGACCCATACAGGGACTATTTGTTTGATTTTAGGCAATAAAAACAGATCTTATAAGCACTTCTTAATAAAATAAAGTACATGAAGGTAAATAGACACACAGGGATCACATATAATAGTTTTCAAACTACGAATCGTTGTCACGCTTTGCGAGCTCGCGAAGGCTTGTGAAAGCCCCTTGCGAAGGCTCATTGCAGGCCGCAAATGCGGACCTTCGCAAAGCGAGGGGCTGCATTTGCAGAGGTGGAGGCTCTACGGCGCCCCACAAGCGGTTACAAACACACACCTGAAAACATTAAAAAAACAATAAATACACACAAAAATTACATTAAAAGCTTACCCACAGCAAGGGGGGGCACCCAGGACCTCTGGAAGTGAGGTTACACCTCAGTTTAAGTACAAATTACCAAGTTTAGACACACGAAAATCCCCTAAGCGAGAGAAAAAATGGCCGATGAAAAAAACGAAAACGAGACTACAGGACTCTAAAGCTGCAAAACACCACCAAGCACAGACGGATTTTCCAAAAACCCGTATGAGGTGCAAGATACACTTTTAGCAAGGACGCTAAATCATCCACACATGTACCACATGCACATTCGCTGCCATTTTGCAACACTAACTTACACAATGCGGAAATACACAGCTACACTAACTGCTTGCCCTCGCGCACGCAGCCTATTTACACTACACACTGCACACATTGCTGGCGCTTACATCTCAGCTCCATAACACTGCAAACCTACATTATATGCTGCAGGAACAGGCTCGCAATGAGCGCCAAAGGGTCTGAGACCACAAAAAAAATGAATGTCTGTGGCAAACAGCATTACCTGCCTTACAATTTTATTGCCCCGTCATTTTTGACGGGCAAGTCGCTAGTATTATATAACTAGTAATATCCAGAAAGCTTCCATATCCCTTTAACTATATTGTGTGGCTAACCTTAAGATAGAGAAGAAATACACTTTTGTTCTCACATAACTCAAAGGTTTTTGCATTATTATCCTTTAAAATAAAACAAGGACCTCAATGTATAGCGCTACGGAATATGTTGGCGCTTTACAAATAAACAGAATAAAGCTGAATATATGCTTTTATAATGTTATAAAGTTGGCTGGACGATGCCGTCCCACCAAAATAAGCTGCCCTAGGCTGGAGCCATATTGGTGCAAGCTGATGAGGTCATCACTGCCTTATAATAAACTTGTGTTTAACACAGACTTTCTTATTGTCTATGCATTGCAGTTCATTTCTAAATCATAGATACATGAGGACATTGCTGCAATTTATTATAGGTAGGATATAATGCAGAAATAACACTACTCTTCCCTGAAGAACTAGACTGTCCACATTTTGGAGAGCTGTGCTTACATCTATTGATGCAAGTGCCTGCTTCTGAGGGGTAAAGGTGATATTATATTCTATAAAAGCCAATAAACAAAGCATCCTGATCTCCGCCACTGATACTGAGGTCCTGATTTTTACTAGTGCTGCATATTAGAAACATATCCCCATTGACAAAGCAAAAGCAAAAAAAAAAAAAAACACTGCAGTATAATTTCATATATTCCTTAATAAATTATCTCTTCAAGCCTATATTATAAAGTCTAGTTTTGATGCACAATTACTGGATTAGTGTATAAATATCAAAATCCTATGGATCATAGGCATATTGGGTTAGTTTCTACAATATGTGAATGATTAACCCTTTATTGCCCTGCACTACTCACCACACCCTTTAACACCACTAATTCCACAATACGTTCCAAGGGCGTGGGCTTGATGACTGCTTGTTACTCACTACAAGGGAAGTATGACAGAGAATATAATGTACAATGATATACCATTTTGTGACCACTGAGGTCCCATGTTTACAGCATGTTCTTTTGAAGAACTAGACTTGAGTATGGAGAAAAATATTAGAAAGTATGAAAAATATATATGTTTCAAACATGTCATTTTAAATGTGGGAGACAATAAGTTATTATTATTATTAGCTTTATTTATAAAAACAAAATTAACACCTTATAAGGAATGGAGGGCCCTGCTTTTGAGTTTAGAATCAAATGTACACAGTGCTCGATTCCAAGGCACCGACACACGATTGAAAACTCGCAAACTTAAGCTTCCCTTTAATGGTATTTTTCTTAATGTCAAAACACTCCCCCCAAAAATGTAATACTGGAAGTGACACAACAAAAGTCTTCATGTAAATAAGTATAACTGCTATGGGTTGTTGTTGGGACTTTGGAGTGGAAGTGTTAGATCATTTAACTTGCTGGTTAGATATTTTAAGAAAATTACATCTTGCTCTCATTACCTTTCTTTGTCTCGCTGTGCTTTTTCTCTCTAGCGCTCACGCTCTTTCTTTATCTCTGTCACTTTCTCTTTCATACTCTCATTTCTTCTGTCAAGCTGTCAATCCCTCCCTCCTTTCTCTTTCCCTCTCCCTCTCTATTTATCCCTTTCCCTCTTGTGCTATTGTTCTTTACTTTTCTCTCTCATATTCTCTCTCATTTCTTCTCTCTCTGTCATTCTTTTTCTCTCCCTTCTCTCTCGCTATCTCTCTCACCACCTCCCTCTCTCTCCCTCCATCTCTCTCCTACACTGTCCCCCTCTCACTCACTCTCTCTCTCTCACTCTCCCTCCATCTCTCTCCTCCTCTCACTCTCCCCCTCTCACTCACTCTCACCTTCTCTCTCCCTCCATCTCTTTCATATCCTCTCTCACTCAATCTCTCTCACTCCCCCTCCATCTCTCTCTCCGCCCTCACCCACTCTCCCCCTCTCACTCTCTCTCTCCCTCCATCTCTTTCCTATACTTTCTCACTCACACTCTGCCCCCTCTATCTCACTCTCTCCCTCTTTCTCTCTCCATCTCTTTCCTATCTTCTCTCTCCCTCCATCCCTCTCCCCCTCACTCACTCACTCTCCCTCCATCTCTTTCCTTTTCGCTCTCTCCCTCCATCTCTCTCCCCCTCACTCACTCTCCTCTCTCACTTTCTCTCTCTCCCTCCATCTCTTTCCTATCCTATCTCACTCACTCTGTCCCCTCTCACTCTCTCTCTCTCTCTCTCTCTCTCTCTCTCTCTGTCCCCTCTCACTCACTCTCTGCCCCCCTCTCACTCACTCTCTGCCCCCCTCTCACTCTCTCTCTCTCTCTGCCCCCCTCTCACTCTCTCTATCTCTGCCCCCCTCTCACTCACTCTCTGCCCCCCTCTCACTCACTCCCTGCCCCCTCTCACTCTCTCTCTCTGCCCCCTTTCACTCTCTCTGCCCCCTCTCACTCTCTCTCTCTGCCCCCCTCTCACTCTCTCTCTGCTCCCTTTCACTCTCTCTCTGCCCCCTTTCACTCTCTCTCTGCCCCCCTCTCACTCTCTCTCTGCCCCCCTCACACTCACTCTCTGCCCCCCTCACACTCACTCTCTGCCCCCCTCTCACTCTCTCTCTGCCCCCCTCTCACTCACTCTCTGCCCCCCCTCTCACTCACTCTCTGCCCCCCTCTCACTCTCTCTCTGCCCCCCTCTCACTCTCTCTCTGCCCCCCCTCTCACTCACTCTCTGCCCCTCTCTCACTCACTCTCTGCCCCCCCTCTCACTCTCTCTCTGCCCCCCTCTCACTCTCTCCGCCCCCCTCACACTCACTCTCTGCCCCCCTCACACTCACTCTCTGCCCCCCTCTCACTCTCTCTCTGCCCCCCTCTCACTCACTCTCTGCCCCCCTCTCACTCACTCTCTGCCCCCCTCTCACTCTCTCTCTGCCCCCCTCTCACTCTCTCTCTGCCCCCCTCACACTCACTCTCTGCGCCCCTCACACTCACTCTCTGCGCCCCTCACACACACTCTCTGACCCCCTCTCACTCTCTCTCTCTCTACTAACTTCTTCATGGGTCATTAAATAGCCATGGAACAAAACAGAAGGAAACTCGTAGAGCATACTGTAGTATGTAAGTCTCACTGTCAGATACAGTACGTATAACACCAACATATATATTACTGCTCATTATTTAACAGGGGCAAGCTCTCCAGAGCAGTTAGACATTATTTTATTTATAAAAATAAAACACTGTGACACATTTACAAATAATAATAATAATAATAATAATAATAATAATAATAATAATAATAATAATAAATGGTTATAGCACTTTTCTCCCGGAAGGGACTCAAAGCTCTTATGGAGAGGGAAGAAAATAAAGAAAGAGCTGCACCTTATTATAAGGCCTGGGTGTAGAGCATGGTCTGCAGTCTCTATTTTTTAAAATGTCCAAATTAGGGGTCTATTATTAGGCATGGCAGAGCATTATTACTAGATACATAAAGGCTCTGGATTCTGGGGAGAATTAATAGATTTTCCCCTGCAGATTTTAGAGCACGAGTTGGAACATAAGAAGTGAGGAGCTCTGGATATTTCCTGTTATCTGCCCGCCAAATGCCAGTGCGCCACCTGCCCGTCGCTGCATGCAGCTGAGCGTATCACTTTTTTAGTATGTAGAACCTGTTATCTGCCACTCCCTTAACCCTAAACCTAAAACATTAACCCTAATGGAAGAAAGTGGGCAGCAGCATGGCAGGCAAATAACAGGAAGGTTCCAAAGCTCCTACAGGTAGCCGGGGCCTTCGTTATGTAATGCTGTCTTTATCAGCAGGCCAAGGTTAAAATATATGCCATAGGGAGCCAGTTTAGGGCACGGAGCACAGGTGTTATGTGACAGGAACCAGATTGTTTTGTGTTTTCAACAAATGTTTTTTGCACGTCCCTTTTAGATTTCAGATCACTCATTTGCTTTAAGTTGCAGATGGTATTTGCAACAATGGAGTAAAAATAAATGAAAAAAACCCATAAGGAATGTTCTGTATCACATGGGGACTCTACACCCACAAAGCCTCATTAAGCCGAGTGCCACTTGTGCAAACAGCATTTTTCTCCCCGGACATCTCAGCCCTGTCAACAAGGGAGAATATTTCAGCCTCTTGTGTTTGCCGTTGTTCTTCAGATTGTGAGAGATGGGCCAGGTTTAGACAGCTAATTATTCTCTTGTACGTGGGGGGGAGGCAGGAACAGCACATCCTGCAGCCCCTCTCAATAGGCCGGTCTATTACCTGGCTACTTATTTGCAAAGCATTCATTTTTGTCAGTCCTTAAGCAAACACTGAGAATACCTGTCTGCTGCGCTCACCTGGGCCTTAATACACAAGGAGTACATCCCCCCGGCTCGCACTTAATCACAGTGACACATTCTTTTGTGAGCAAATGACTCCAAAATAAACAGAATCCGCACAGCTAATTAGCGGCTTTTGGAAGCCCCTGCACAGCCGTCCTGCCACATCCTGCCCAGTAATAAAACACAAGGCGGGCCAGGTCTGCTAAGCTGTGCCAGCCATTGAGAGAGCAGTTGTTTCTGACTTTCCATGTTCTCATGTACCGTAACACACCAGGACATCTTTATGTCCATGGTCATGCTGATGCACTTGATTCATGGCAGAGATATTGGAGTGGGTTGCCAGTTCCTTCTCCAGTGGGCCACAGCATACAGCTCCTGGTATTCCTAGGTGGTCTCCCATCCATGTACTGACCGGGCCCAACCCCGAGAGTTGACCTCTTGGTTCCCTGACTGGAATCTAACCCAGGTTACAGCAGTGAAAGCACTGAATCCTAACCACTGGACCACCAGGGAACCCATCCTGCCCCCATAATTATTGCTACTTGATAAAGGCCACCTTGAATCTGTCATTGCTGCCACTAGTGATAAGGAGCGGGGGGCAGCAAGTTCTGGGTGAGGAAAAGATGATCAATGTTCTATTTAATGTCGATCTCTAAAAATTATTTTATTTTTTTATATTTTGTGTCTGTCTCTCCATGACCCTTTGAACTGCAGCACGCCAGACACATCTGCCAGCCACTGCCTTTATGAGTTACATAAAGCTCATGTTCATTGCTACATTGACCTCATCTGTCCATCTCGCCTCTGATGTCCATTTTTTTAATTTTTATTACAGTTATTTATACTGATTTTAATACTAAAATTGTCTTATTGAGTTGAACCCAGGTCACAGCAGTGAAAGCACCAAATCCTAACCACCAGGGAACCCAGAGCAGTTGGGCTTGTGGTAAGACCAGGATCTCAGGCAGCCTTATTAACAGAGCTAATCAACCTATAGGTCTTGGACTAGTGGTTCACAAAACCCTCCTTAAGACCCACCAGACAGGTCATGATATAGGTCAAACACTGTGTAAACAATGGTGAGGCAATCCGTGATCACCTCTAAGCAATATGTTGCAACATTCTGATAGGCTAGCACACTACACTGCACATCCAGCCCTAAACTGCCTGTGTCTGTACACGCTACAAAGGGCAGGCAGTAAACTTAGAAGCACTTCATAGTTAAGTACATACAAATACATGATAAACAGCTTATATAATATCTTCCACATCCCTAAGTTTCTGTGACTATTATTATTTAAAACAAAACAACAAAGTCAGAAGTGCTCATCAGAGAACAAACTAACCTTACTAGGTTAGTTCTATGGACATGATAACCCACTCTGAGAGCAACCTCTTTTAGCCACTTGTGTCCTTCATAGGGAGAAATACCAGGCAATTCTACCCTGTACAGGAGAAACAGCAAACCCCAGACGCGTTTCGCCCTACATTTGGCCTCGTCTGTGAGGTGCAGCTATACTCCCTAAGGCACAGTGAGCAAGGGGTCCACGTCTGGAGTTTCCTATCACCCTTAGAGAGACTAAACCCTAAGTGTAATTTGCATAAACAAAACAACTAAGTCAGAGGCACTCATCAGAGAACAAATTAACCTTATTAGGTTAGTTCTATGGACATGATAATCCACTCTAACAGCAACCTCTTTTAGCCACTTGTACCCTTCATAGGGAGAAACTTTCATGCTGTTAATAAAAATGCAACTGATAAAGTAATTGTTACTACCCATATTTTTACGTATACCATATTTCACACCTTTGCATATTTCAAATTTTTACATATTCCATATTTCACACCTTTGCTGTCTAATGTTAAAAAGACATGAATTAAATTTATTTTTTGTTTGCTTTATTGCACTAGACAGAACGTATATAATCATGTTTCACGGTGTGTTTTTCCCATAATTTTCTCAAGAGCAACTTTAACTAATCTGAAGGCTTGCCCTCTGCCAGCCAATAAGATTCACAGACGTACGTATGCTCTCCACATTTCCTGTTGCCTTCAATGAAGTTTAAACAGGTTTTACTTAATGTTTTTCATGCAAAAATAACTTTTGTAATGTATATATATATACAGGGAGTGCAGAATTATTAGGCAAGTTTTATTTTTGAGGATTAATTTTATTATTGAACAACAACCATGTTCTCAATGAACCCAAAAAACTCATTAATATCAAAGCTGAATATTTTTGGAAGTAGTTTTTAGTTTGTTTTTAGTTTTAGCTATTTTAGGGGGATATCTGTGTGTGCAGGTGACTATTACTGTGCATAATTATTAGGCAACTTAACAAAAAACAAATATATACCCATTTCAATTATTTATTTTTACCAGTGAAACCAATATAACATCTCAACAATCACAAATATACATTTCTGACATTCAAAAACAAAACAAAAACAAATCAGTGACCAATATAGCCACCTTTCTTTGCAAGGACACTCAAACGCCTGCCATCCATGGATTCTGTCAGTGTTTTGATCTGTTCACCATCAACATTGCGTGCAGCAGCAACCACAGCCTCCCAGACACTGTCCAGAGAGGTGTACTGTTTTCCCTCCTTGTAAATCTCTCATTTGATGATGGACCACAGGTTCTCAATGGGGTTCAGATCAGGTGAACAAGGAGGCCATGTCATTAGATTTTCTTCTTTTATACCCTTTCTTGCCAGCCACGCTGTGGAGTACTTGGACGCGTGTGATGGAGCATTGTCCTGCATGAAAATCATGTTTTTCTTGAAGGATGCAGACTTCTTCCTGTACCACTGCTTGAAGAAGGTGTCTTCCAGGAACTGGCAGTAGGACTGGGAGTTGAGCTTGACTCCATCCTCAACCCGAAAAGGCCCCACAAGCTCATCTTTGATGATACCAGCCCAAACCAGTACTCCACCTCCACCTTGCTGGCGTCTGAGTCGGACTGGAGCTCTCTGCCCTTTACCAATCCAGCCACGGGCCCATCCATCTGGCCCATCAAGACTCACTCTCATTTCATCAGTCCATAAAACCTTAGAAAAATCAGTCTTGAGATATTTCTTGGCCCAGTCTTGACGTTTCAGCTTGTGTGTCTTGTTCAGTGGTGGTCGTCTTTCAGCCTTTCTTACCTTGGCCATGTCTCTGAGTATTGCACACCTTGTGCTTTTGGGCACTCCAGTGATGTTGCAGCTCTGAAATATGGCCAAACTGGTGGCAAGTGGCATCGTGGCAGCTGCACGCTTGACTTTTCTCAGTTCATGGGCAGTTATTTTGCGCCTTGGTTTTTCCACACGCTTCTTGCGACCCTGTTGACTATTTTGAATGAAACGCTTGATTGTTCGATGATCACGCTTCAGAAGCTTTGCAATTTTAAGAGTGCTGCATCCCTCTGCAAGATATCTCACTATTTTTGACTTTTCAAAGCCTTAAAAGTCCTTCTTTTGACCCATTTTGCCAAAGTAAAGGAAGTTGCCTAATAATTATGCACACCTGATATAGGGTGTTGATGTCATTAGACCACACCCCTTCTCATTACAGAGATGCACATCACCTAATATGCTTAATTGGTAGTAGGCTTTCGAGCCTATACAGCTTGGAGTAAGACAACATGCATAAAGAGGATGATGTGGTCAAAATACTAATTTGCCTAATAATTCTGCACTCCCTGTATATTTTTTTTTTATATATAATAGATCTGCTTCCTATGACGTGGCAATAGATAAACTTACTGACAACTTATCATCCACTATAATAGTTAGTAGATGTGAGTAACGTCTGTGCAATGCCTACTGCGATGCCTACTGCTCAGGCGTTACATCTACTTGCCGGCATAGGCTGGGGAAATCTGGCAACTGCGTATGCAGGGGAGAGGGAGGGGGACAGTGAGGAAGACAGAGGGAGGGGTAGGTGGAGGGAGAAAGGAGGAGAGGGAGGGGGAGAGGAATGGAGAGAGAAAGGGAAGGGGACAGAGAGGGGAGAGAGTGGGAGGGATGGGAGAGAGAGAGGGGAGAGATAGAGGGGAACAGAGAGGGGAAGACAGAGGGAGGGGGAGATGGAAGGAGAAAGGAGGCGAGAGGGGGAGAGAGAGGGAGGGGGAGAGAGAGAGAAAGGGAGGGATGGGAGAGGGGGAGAGAGAAAGGGAAGGGGACAGAGAGGGGAGAGAGAGTGGGAGGGATGGGGGAGAAAGAGGGGAGAGATGGAGGGGAACAGAGAGGGGAAGACAGAGGGAGTGGGAGATGGAAGGAGAAAGGAGGCGAGAGGGGGAGAGAGAGGGAGGGGGAGAGAGAGATGAAGGGTAAGATGGGAGAGGGGGAGAGAGAAAGGGAGGGGAGAGAGAGTGAGTAGAAGGAGGGGGAGAGCAAAAGAGGGGCAGGGAGGCGGGAGAGAGAGAGGAGGCAAGGAGGGGTGAGAGAGAGAGGAGGCAGGGAAGGAGGAGGAGAGAGACTGAGGTGAAGATAAAGAGCGCAGGGAAGAGAGGGAGGGAGGGGAAGAGAGAGAGGGAGGGGAAGAGAGAGAGGGGGTGAGAGAGGGGTGGGGGTAAGGGGGTGAGAGAGGGAGGAGTGAGAAAGGGAGGGGGTGAGAGAGGGACGGGGGAGAGAGAGAGAGAGAGAGAGAGAGAGAGAGAGAGAGAGAGAGAGAGGGAGGGAGGAGGGTGAGTAAGGGAGGGGGAGAGAGAGGGGGAGGGGAAGGAGATTTTAAAATATAATTAAACATAACATATAGGACACCGTTATTTATGACGGGCCAGTTACTAGTATTATAATAATATGACTTTTTGGAAGAACTTACCTTCATAAATAACAACTCTTTTCAATTTCATCTTGATGGTAGCAGACATTTTGTCTTTGCTCCTAACAGAATTAGAAACCTGGGAGGGTATCCCCAAGCTACAGGTAGACTAGCAGTCCAAAATGTACTTGCCCATGACATAAGCAGGGTCATCTAAATTGAAGATGTTCTCCAGAAATGCTTGTATTCTCCCAGCTAGCTGCTAATGCTATTAATTTATTACATAATTCATAATCATACGTTTTTTCCCAAAGTACAGGGGTTCTTTAATTTTAAGGAGCATTTTTGGGTCTTATAAAATGGTCTCTAAATAATAGTGTGGTAGAGCTTGATAAGCAAAAAATAACTTTTACTTTGCATTTAAAAGGTTCCTGGATCTAACTATATATACAGTATAATATCCCTGGGTATCTATTTATTTTTATTTACTTTATTTTATTAAGAACTGCTTACAAGCTCTGTTTTTATTGCTTAAAATCAAGGAAATAGTCCCTGTATGGGTCTGCCCTCTGCAGCTCATGAAGACATAGATTCTGCTGTACTTGCTGTGCTGCGTGTCATACTAAATAATCAGTGACAATCTCTCAGCAACATTCTGCAATGTGCTGCTGAGATGTGGTCCCTGATAGGCTAGGACACTGCACATCCAGCCCTTGATTTAAGGCAGTAAAAACAGAACGTATAAGCTCTTCTTAATAAGATAAAGTACACAAAAGTACCTAGATAGCAATATATACTATATACCTAGTAACATCCAGGAACCTTATATATCCCTTTAAACAATGTGTTACTTTTTTAAATCATGCCCCAAACTGTATAATCTCCAAATCTCTCCACCCGCTGAATACAATACAGTATTGTCTCTGGAGTGGGAGCCTCCCAGGGGGAAGTACCAAATAATGCACATTAGTAGCAGGCAGTGGTGTAAGATGAGCTGCTAGCAATGTACACAAATACACTCTCTAGTCACCTCCCACTATCATATTATACATACTGTGTACCTGTTAAGTGAGTATTCCCTCTGGGTGGCTCCCACTCCAAAGGCAAAACATCATGCAGAGAATGGAGAGATATGGTGCCCATGTTGCATGTAGGTATGATTAAAAAATAGTAATTACTTGTTTAAAGGCACATAATAAGTTTAAAAAAATATTATTTCTTTTTAGCCCTGACCTTTGGGATCGTAAGTTACAACTTATCTTGTACACCGAACTTGCCCACCCCTGCTCTACTCTGTACCAGCCTCCATCTTGCCGTGAATATTAAGGATATCCGCATCTAGCCACAGTCTGCTAAAAATGAAAGTTTATCCCCAAAATGATGTTGTGCTAGTGGCTTACATAGCTGCTAATGTTGTTAGGTTGCTACATAATTCACAAACATATGAAGATGTTTCCAAAATTACAGTAGCCATTTAATGAGTATTTTATCTACACCTTTACTCTCAGATATCACTATTTTCTTATTTGTCGTGGTTAATGGGCTTGTGTACCTCAATGAAGCTGTGAGCTATACCATGTAGGGTCACCCAAGATCGGTCAGAGCAGATAGGTCAGACAAATCACAGTTCGCTGGAGAAGGACCTGAAAACCCACTCCAGTATATTTGCCAAGATAACCTTATGGATAAGCACAACCAGACACAACATGTGCCTGTCATGCTGCGGACCATAGGTTCACGGAGAGTTGGACACAACTAAATGACAAAACAACAACAAACTATTAGAGAGCCCTTTATAAGAACACTAAAGTAGCCCTTTAATATCTTTAGAAAATGTAAAGATTCCTCCCTTGTTTACAAGATTTGGGTCAGTGTCTGTGATGGCACATCCCGTAACACTGAGTGGTAAAACGCGTAGTGCTTATAGATGATGGATTGATGGGAAGTAGATTGTCTCAAACCTGCAGGGACCACTAAGGATGCGTCACTGGGCTTCTTGATATTTCCAGGTTTTAAATATAGTCTCTTAGACATCAGAGCAGTGAAAGAAATAGTTAAACGTTGTTATTTTGGGGACATTGTTCTGCGCTCCGTGCATCACAGGATTTCCAGGCACCGATCAGTACGAGCTGCCGAGTGATGGGTTTTCTCTGCTCTTTTGTGCTAAATGTTCTTAAAATCACTAATATGTTGTGGGCATGGCAAAGTATTAGTACTGCATTAAAAGGGATCTGCAGATTAGCAAAAACTGCACATGTTTGTGACCAGGGCCGGATCTACCTTTTTGGAGCCCCTAGGCAGTGAAGTGGAGGAGCCACTCAGAGTGAGTATGCAACACAAGGTATGCATAAGCCCAAATTTGCCTCTTATGTGCATATACGTTCCTTTTCCTGTTGTGACTCACTTGTTCTTGGTGTTTACCCCCAGTAGCCAGCATTTTTTTTTAAGCCAGGAGCCATTTTTGGCTGCCTAGTTGGATGTTTTTTGGATGTTTTTTTTTGTGTGTGTTTTTTTCGACCTTTAACTTCGTACTTTTTGGACCTCGCGCTCCACCAGCGCAGTGAGCACCTTCAGCGCTCCCTGCCTAAGTGGTACGGAGTCGTGGGTATGAGCGCCTACGGCACTCATCTCCACCAGCGCAATGAGTGCCTTCGGGGCTCCTTGCCTGGCCGCAATCACGGCGATCGCTTCTCAAGGTCTTTCTCGAGGTTGCAGTTTTAACGTTGCGTTACCAACGTTTTTTGGCAAGCCCGCGCTGCTAAAACTATATATGTGATTTATTTATCTCTCTTTATATATGTATTTTCATATTTCAGTCCCTTAGAATTGGTAAATATAGAAACATTTGAATCAGTCTTGATGCTTCTAAGTTAATATTAAAATACAATATTTGTGCAAATCAATGTTGGTCCCAAGATAATCCTTAGTCTATCCAGTGGGTAGCTGCATAGTATATTTCCAGATAAATGATGTACATGACATCATAAAGTAGTTGCAATCACTGTGATAATATCTTTCAACGTCTTTTACCAACTATAGGGCTTCTTCAGGACAACTATATTTTTAGGTTTCTAATTCAACATTGGCCAATCACAGTAATGCTTTATTTATTCTAAGCTCTCCTGAACCAGTTGTGTAAATATAAAAACAAAAAACGTTTTAAACCTAATCTTTATGGTCAATTATGTTATTTTCTGATAAACCAGGAATTATAATCTGGTTTCCTCCCAGCTCCCCTTGTGTACGATCCCTGGGACATGAGCATATTTGGAATAAATGGAAAGATGTTCATGTTGTTATGATATTATCATGATATTTGTTTTTGCTTTTTAAAGGCACAGTATCAGTGTAAGTAGTATGACAAGAATTGAGAACTGAGAATATTATTCTCAATTTTTTTTTTTTTAAAAAGCTTTATTTTTTTGCCATATTACTCCATTTTCAGCTTTGATCAAGCACTACATTCCTCCTTTACTGCTGAGGTCTCTATGTAAATGATGGGGAAGGGGTAGTGCCCCCTGTTTCTCCAGAATCTGTGAGTGCGCTCTGTACACTGCCATGCACACCCCCATCATTTACAATGAACCCTCCTAGAGCGACTCAGCAGCAAAGGAGGACTGTACTGCTTGATCAGAACTGCACAAGGAGTTGCATGGAATATAACACTTAATTTATTTTAATAACATGCTAAATTCTCATTCAGCTTACATGAATATACCGCTTATACTGGCAAATTAATTAGAAAAAAAACTTTCATATAGTGGTCCTTTAAGAGAAATAGGCTAATATACAGACTGTTATAGGTGACTACATATTTATATCACTGCCCTGAAATACATAAAATTACAATTAAGTATCTGCCTCCCAGTATCTGCGTATTTTAGTAGTGTGGTTACATAGAAACTAAAAGAATAAGCTCCAGTATAATAACACCCCCCCTCAAGCTAGAGTCAGTTGTCTATGTTGCAAGTACTTATTAAGCCTACACAATTTAATGCACATTTTTAGTATTACAGTAAAACTTATTATATTAGTCTGGGAGATTTCCACGGCTTCAGTTAAGAGCCAGATTATGCCCCTGTTGCGTTATTTCAGTTATTATGTTGTATTATATTTTTTATTGTTACACAATTATATTGATAATATAAAGATTATACAGTAATTATAGGACTTTCTGAGGAATGTGCAGTGACAGGAGCCTGGAATCCTGCATCCTACAAGATATTTCCCTGGGGCTGAACCACCGGGGAGCCGAAAATAATATACAGACAATGCCAAGACTGGCTTTCTGAACTTGGCTAGTGAATATGTGAGTTGGCAACAAGAGAAGAGAGACAACAACAAGGCTCCTAGCAACTGTAAACAGCTGCCCACTTCTGCTCTTGTCTAAAAATCTATATTAATTCAGAAATATAGAAAATCTTCCTGAGAAAGTAACAGGCAGCAGCAGAGAAGAAAACAATATCAAAGCGTCCCATTGTGAATAATATTTATTTATTTATTGCGTTCTAAAATTATTTGCCATGTTATAATGTTTAGTTATTTAAAACACTATATAGGGAAAATGATCACACTGGTCCTTTGAAAATCCACTGTAGTTCAAGGAAAACTGCACTTGTTGTGAAGTATGTAAAAAACTAACCAGCAGCCATGTAAACCATGGACATGAAAACATTTTTAGAGAAAATCATAAAGACTTTTTATGTATAGAAGAATCCAGGGTTTCTTGGTTTTATGAGAGATGAGGAAGATTTGTTACATTGTTAGATACAAGCCCAGAAGCAGACAGCTTGCATGAATAAATACAAGCCCTGCACTCCTGAAAAATAAGAAAAGCTGATACAGTGACATGTTTACAGATAGATACCCTCTTGCAGGTACAACATAGAAAACAACTCGCATAAGAGCCTGCTTTCTTTATCCACTCTGTAGTTGACTCATGTAAAACTTAACTTTTATTAATAAATAACCATGCAAACACACGGGCCATGCCAACATTACTTATACAATATACTTGACAACCACATATTGTCTTTGTTATTTCTTACTTTTTCTTAATCTGCAAGACTCTGCATATTGTACAGTAGCCATATTGGTACCAGTTGGTTAAATACACCCCTTATCCAGAGGAAACCAGCTCTGATGAACTTTGAGTTTCCATAAACTTGACTCTGTACGCTCAGAAATCTTGTAAACAGAGTGTGAACCTATATAGCCTCTCAGTGTTTTATTGGTGGAGTTACTATATAACTTATATTGTTCAACTCTTTTGTTTTTACCACCCACGAGTTTGACCTGAATTGTTCCATAATCTGTTCAGACCTCAAGGTACATTTCCACTCGATAGATAACTTTTATATGTATACATATGTGTGTGTGTATATATATATATATATATATATATATATATATATATATATATATATATATATATATATATATATATTATCTCACAATAGTGAGTGCACCCCTCACATTTTTGTACATGTGTTATTATATCTTTTCATGTGACAACACTGAAGAAATGCCCCTTTGCTACAATGTAAAGTAGTAAGTGTACAGCCTGTATAACAGTGTAATTTACTGTCCCCTCAAAATAACTCAACACACAGCCATTAATGTCTAAACCGTTGGCAACGAAAGTGAGTACACCCCTAAGTGGAAATGTCCAAATTGGACCCAAAGAGGGAGAGGTGGGGGGAAGAGACACAGGGGAGGGGGAAATAGACACAGGGGAGGGAGAGGATGGGGGAAAGAGACACAGGGGAGGGGGAAGAGACACAGGGGAGGGGGAAAGAGACACAGGGGAGGGAGAGGAGGGGGGAGAGACACAGGGGAGTGAGAGGAGGGGGGAAGAGACACAGGGGAGTGAGAGGAGGGGGGAAGAGACACATGGGAGTGAGGAGGGGGGATGAGACACAGGGGAGTGAGAGGTGGGGGAAGAGACACAGGGGAGGGAGAGGAGGGGGAAGATACACAGGGTAGGGAAATGGGGGGAGAGACACAGGGGAGGGAGAGGGGGGTAAAAACACACAGGGGGGTAATGAGACAAAAGGGAGGGAGAGGAGGGGGTAAATGAGGCACAAGGGAGGAAGTAGACAGGGGGAGAGACTCGCAATGAGAGCCAAAGGCGCTCATCGCGAGGCCAGTAAAGTAGACGGTGTAGAGGTAGAGGGGTAGGCTTGCAATGAGCGCCAAAGGCGCTCATTGCAAGGCCCGTGATGAGCGACAAAGGCTCTCATCACAAGGCCAGTAAAGTAGAGGGGGAGGCTCCCATTGTGTGTCAAACAGCATTGCCAGGCTTCACTTTTTATTGCCGTCATTTTTTACGGGCAAGTCGCTAGTATTATATATATTTGTTTAAATATAACTGTGCTTTATTGCACAGGAACGTGCTTTGCAAGTCGCGCCCTCCCTCCCTTCCTTCAAGTTAATAAGTATTGAAGACTGTACCTTATTTTCCTTGTCTGAGTGTTTTTATTTTGCAATTATTCACCTTTATCTTTTATTTCCTTCTGAGAACATAGACCTTTGGATTGAAGCAGCAGGTGCCTATATCTGCCCTGCCATTCACTCACCCCAGTGGGTCCTGATAAGGGTTGTGAGTGATCAGGACAAGGAGCCAAGAGCAGGGTGTGTCAGTGTAAGGACACAGGGAGCCTGCACCATCTCACCTACACATCACTAACCCGGCCAATTAGTGTGATAACCACTTTATTAATACACCTTTACTCACGTACAATCAGATTAGCTTTTCACCCTGTAAGAGGTCATGAAACTACACCCCAAAACTAAATACACCAGTGCAAAAAGATTATGTACAAAAATAGAGCATGTAATTATAATTATATATATATATATATATATATATATATATATATATATATATATATATATATATATATATATATATATATATATATATAAAAGTACATTTCTGGTTACACTTGAACGTTTAAAACAAGTTAAAAAAAAATGTTTTCATCTCCGAATTCCTAGAAATACAGTTACTACACTGCATTCTTGGAACCTGGGCAGAGTCATGCAAATGTCCCCACAAAGGCCCCTGTAATCCATAATTTCAAACATGGCTTCCTTTAAGCATATGCCTCCTGTATTACAAAGCCTTGGGGAAAGCTCAAGATGGATTATAAACAAGCCAGGAGTCCCACCCATGTACAGATGTTTCAAGTTTACTGCCTCTCATCAGCATGGGGCTGCATCCTAGCTTGTGTAGTATATTTTATGAGGAGGCAGTTTACCACAACAATCAAATAATATATGGCGGGCAAACGGAGCGATAGAAGCCACCACCATACAGTAGTACAGTATATAAATAGTACATTTGTGCTCACATTTGAACGTCTAAAACAAGGTAAAAAAATTGCTTCCTGCCAACACCCTTCAGATAAGAATAAGAAGTCCTGAGATATGCTGACTAAGGTGTTTCTTCTTTACATATAACGATTGCATTGTTCAGGCACCCAGGCTATATATGTATGTAAATATATATATATATATATATATATATGTATTTATTTATATGTTTATTTATGTATCTCTCTCTCTCTTTATGTATATATATATATATATATATATATATATATATATATATATATATATATATATATATATATATACAGTCAGTTCCATAAATATTGGGACATCGACACAATTCTAAACTTTTTGGCTCTATACACCACCACAATGGATTTGAAATGAAACGACAAAGGTGTCCTTTAACTGCAGACTTTCAGCTTTAATTTGAGGGTATTTACATCCAAATCAGGTGAACGGTTTAGGAATTACAACAGTTTGTATATGTGCCTCCCACTTTTTAAGGGATTAAAATTAATGGGACAATTGGCTGCTCAGCTGTTCCATGGCCAGGTGTGTGTTATTCCCTCATTATCCCATTTACAAAGAGCAGATACAAGCTCCAGTGTTCATTTCAAGTGTGCTATTTGCATTTGTTGCTGTTAACTCTCAATATGAGATCCAAAGAGCTGTCACTATCAGTGAAGCAAGCCATCATTAGGCTGAAAAAACAAAACAAACCCATCAGAGAGATAGCAAAAACATTAGGTGTGGCCAAATCAACTGTTTGGAACATCCTTAAAAAGAAAGAACGCACCGGTGAGCTCAGCAACACCAAAAGACCCGGAAGACCACGGAAAACAACTGTGGTGGATGACCGAAGAATTATTTCCCTGGTGAAGAAAACACCCTTCACAACAGTTGGCCAGATCAAGAACCCTCTCCAGGAGGTAGGTGTATGTGTGACGAAGTCAACAATCAAGAAAAGACTTCACCAGAGTGAATACAGAGGGTTCACCACAAGATGTAAACCATTGGTGAGCTTCAAAAACAGGAAGGTCAGATTAGAGTTTGCCAAACATCACCTAAAAAGCCTTCACAGTTCTGGAACAACATCCTATGGACAGATGAGACTAAGATCAACTTGTACCAGAGTGATGGGAAGAGAAGAGTATGGAGAAGGAAAGGAACTGCTCATGATCCAAAGCATACCACCTCATCAGTGATGCATGGTGGTGGTAGTGTCATGGCGTGGGCATGTATGGCTGCCAATGGAACTGGTTCTCTTGTATTTATTGATGATGTGACTGCTGACAAAAGCAGCAGGATGAATTCTGAAGTGTTTCGGGCAATATTATCTGCTCATATTCAGCCAAATGCTTCAGAACTCATTGGACGGCGCTTCACAGTGCAGATGGACATTGACCCGAAGCTTACTGCAAAAGCAACCAAAGAGTTTTTAAAGGGAAAGAAGTGGAATGTTATGCAATGGCCAAGTCAATCACCTGACCTGAATCCGATTGAGCATGCATTTCACTTGCTGAAGACAAAACTGAAGGGAAAATGCCCCAAGAACAAGCAGGGACTGAATACAGTTGCAATAGAGGTTTGGCAGATCATCACCAGGGATGAAACCTAGCGTCTGGTGATGTCTATGCGTTCCAGACTTCAGGCTGTAATTGACTGCAAAGGATTTGCAACCAAGTATTAAAAAGTGAAAGTTTGATTTATGACTGTTAATCTGTCCCATTACTTTTAGTCCCTTAAAAAGTGGGAGGCGCATATACAAACTGTTGTAATTCCTACACCGTTCACCTGATTTGGATGTAAATACCCTCAAATTAAAGCTGAAAGTCTGCAGTTAGTTCTTGTTAGTTTCATTTCAAATCCATTGTGGTGGTGTATAGAGCCAAAAAGATTAGAATTGTGTCGATGTCCCAATATTTATGGACCTGACTGTATATATGGCACGCCAACCTTTGTGTGCTGCAGAACAGCGCGCCGTCACCAGGGCGCTGAGTACTGCGCTCTGATGACGCTCTGCGCTCCAGCCTGCATCCCATCTGCCCCATCTCATATTTACTGGACCTGCTTGTTGGAGGCTGCAAGGCTAAGTGTGCCATGTGGGACTGGCATGTGTCACTAGGAGCATGTCGCATTGCATGTTTGTCACTACATTTCACTGTGTGATAAACATGCTCCTAGTGACACATGCACACAGTAACATTACATACAATATGCTCCTAGTGACACATGCACGCAGTAACATTACATACAATATGCTCCTAGTGACACATGCACACGGTAACATTACATACAATATGCTCCTAGTGACACATGCACATGGTAACATTACATACAATATGCTCCTAGTGACACATGCACACGGTAACATTACATACAATATGCTCCTAGTGACACATGCACACGGTAACATTACTTACAATATGCTCCTAGTGACACATGCACACGGTAACATTACTTACAATATGCTCCTAGTGACACATGCACACGGTAACATTACATACAATATGCTCTTAGTGACACATGCACACGGTAACATTACATACAATATGCTCCTAGTGACACATGCACATGGTAACATTACATACAATATGCTCCTAGTGACACATGGCACATGGTAACATTACATACAATATGCTCCTAGTGACACATGCACACGGTAACATTACATACAATATGCTCCTAGTGACACATGCACACGCTAACATTACATACAATATGCTCCTAGTGACACATGCACACGGTAACATTACATACAATATGCTCCTAGTGACACATGCACACGGTAACATTACATACAATATGCTCCTAGTGACACATGCACATGGTAACATTACATACAATATGCTCCTAGTGACACATGGCACATGGTAACATTACATACAATATGCTCCTAGTGACACATGCACACGGTAACATTACATACAATATGCTCCTAGTGACACATGCACACGCTAACATTACATACAATATGCTCTTAGTGACACATGCACACGGTAACATTACATACAATATGCTCCTAGTGACACATGCACACGGTAACATTACATACAATATGCTCCTAGTGACACATGCACACGGTAACATTACATACAATATGCTCCTAGTGACACATGCACACGCTAACATTACATACAATATGCTCTTAGTGACACATGCACACGGTAACATTACATACAATATGCTCCTAGTGACACATGCACACGGTAACATTACATACAATATGCTCCTAGTGACACATGCACACGGTAACATTACATACAATATGCTCCTAGTGACACATGCACACGGTAACATTACATACAATATGCTCCTAGTGACACATGCACACGGTAACATTACATACAATATGCTCCTAGTGACACATGCACACGGTAACATTACATACAATATGCTCCTAGTGACACATGCACACGGTAACATTACATACAATATGCTCCTAGTGACACATGCACACGGTAACATTACATACAATATGCTCCTAGTGACACATGGCACACTGTCAGCCCCTTACCTTAGCCTTCAGCAAGCAGGTCCAGTAAATATGACATGGGGCAGATGGGATGCAGACTGGAGCGCAGAGCGTCATCAGAGCGCAGTTCTCGCCACCCTGATGACGGCGCGCTCAAAAGATGTGCCACCTATATACCGTATACATATATGGGTTAAATGAGGTTAAAGCAGAGCATTGTCTGTGTCCCCAGATAGGGGATTCTTGGTGTTCTTTGTTCTGTTTCTCATCACATTGGTTGATATATATTTAGATTCCAGTGGTTTTTAGTGAACCCAACTTAAAACTTAGAAAACATTGCTCAGTAATATTACGCACTAATGAGAATCTCTGGGGATCCCATTCCCCACCTATTCATAATCACCCCCTTCCTTGCTCAAAACCAACCACCCTTCCCCAATCACCACATCTACATAACCATGGGGGTCCATTGAGATACATATATAGTGCAATGATACAATGTAGCAACATGAAAAAAATACATTACATTTATTAAAAAATATAACAAAGATCCTAAATATTAAAGAAATAAATTGCAGTTAGTTTTAAAAAATTGAGTCGTAATGTTAGATAAGTTAACGTGAATTTAGAGAAATAAATGATCTATAAAGTGCCTCTGTCTTTCTCATTCTCTTTATCTAGGGTCATTGATAAAGGAGAAGGACATGCCAGAAGAATAATACACAATAATCGAACACACTTGTATTATTCTAATATATACCAGCTGGGCATGCTTGTTTAACACCCCTGACTATGAGCGTTAACTATTGGTTAAAGAGTGTTAAAGAGTGTCAGGACCTTTTTAGATCATTTATCCTTAACTTCAAGCTAAATCATCTATTACATCCATTCAATTGTAATATATGTAGATAGATAGATAGTATGGAGATAGACAGACAGATAGATAGATAGAAAGGTGGATAGATCGATAGATAGATAGATAGATAGATAGATAGATAGATAGATAGATAGATAGATAGATGATACATATAAAAATAGATAGATAATGATTAGATAGATAGATAGATGATACATATAAAAATAGATAGATAGATAGATATAAAGGTGGATAGATCAATAGATAGATAGATAGATAGATAGATAGATATAAAGGTGGATAGATCAATAGATAGATAGATAGATAGATAGATATAAAGGTGGATAGATCAATAGATAGATAGATAGATAGATAGATAGATAGATATAAAGGTGGATAGATCAATAGATACATAGATAGATAGATAGATAGATAGATGATACATATAAAAATAGATAGATAATGATTAGATAGATAGATAGATAGATATAAAGGTGGATAGATGATACATATAAAAATAGATAGATAGATAATGATTAGATAGATAGATAGATAGATATAAAGGTGGATAGATGATACATATAAAAATAGATAGATAGATAATGATTAGATAGATAGATAGATAGATAGATAGATAGATAGATAGATAGAGGGGGTATTTTTGTAAGGGACCCTTTTTGGAAGGGGGGCCCATTCATTTTTATAATTATATGCAGAGATGCACGTCATCAGAAGAGGAAAAAACAGAACTACTAGAAACAACCCATCTGGCTCCTAAGAATTAGATATTTTTGCCTAAATGTACTTATTTATTAATGGAAACAAATTAAGATAATTTCACCACTATGGGCAGTAAATATTAAGTATATTGGACATGTAGAAAATAGTTGTGCTTTGGCCTTGGGTGGGGGGGGGGGGGGGCTGGGTTATAGAGGGAAGAGGGGGGGGGGGAGTATTAATATATCAGTGAGCCTATGGAGTTAGAGAGAGGGAGGTTCTGTATAGATAAATTCTTCTTAAATAATTAACATTCAAGCTCAATTATCTAACACTTCCCTTCAGAAATATGTATAACACCCAATTGCAGTTGTTAGTATTTCTGTGTGTACTAGAGCAATAATTTGTGTATGAGACCCAGTATTTGAAATAAAGTTATTTGTGTTCATGACATGACATCCAATTGCACTGTATCCCGTCCAGGTGCCTATTTGCAGCAATCTGATATTTAATCCCAGTCATTGGAAGAAATTGAAGATTATTACTTCCAAATTCCATCCACTGAAGTAAATTGATGTCTATTTGCTTTTCATTAGACCCCCCAGCTCCAGCCAACAGCTATTTGCTTTCCATTACAGTGAATATAGCCAATTAGTGTCTATTTGTGATCCATCACGGCCTGTGAGACAATTACATGTGTATTTGCTCTGCTCTGTATTCGCATAGCAAACTGACATCTTGTTAGTGCTGTGTGTATATTGCAGGTCACTATACAAGCTCCTGGGAGCTCAATAGGGACGCTATTATTGTGTTCAGATGCCATTAGTCAAGTCTGCTCCTTTAAATGGAATCTCAAGTCAAAAATAACATATAATAACATAGGCAGAGTGTGATCACCTGGGTGAGTGCAATGTGAGTTTGAAAGGTTGTATATAGATGGATAGACAGAAGACAGAGGGGAGAAGGGGTGATTTTATAAGGGACCCTTCTTGGAAGGGGGACCCCATTCATTTTTATATATTATTTGCTGAGATGCACATCATCCGAGGAGGAAAGAACGAACTATGAGAGACTTCAAATTGTACTTATTTAATAATGGGGGAAAAATTAAGTTATTTCACCTCTATGGACAGTAAAAATATTGAGACTGGGAAAATGGTTATGCTTTGGTCTAGGGGGGTAAATATATATGTATGTACTGTGAACACAAATGTATTATTTATTTACTGTACTACTGTACGGTGGAGGCTTCTATCGCTCTTTTGCCTAAAATAAACAAAATTCTTGTTGTGGTAAACTACCTTCAGACAAAATCTACTACACAAGCTATGAACTGGCTCCACACTGATAAGAGACCATAACCTTGACACAGCTGTGTGTGGGCTTTGCTTAAAGCTGTGTAATACAGCAGGCATATGCTTAAAAGGAGCCATTTTTTAAATTGTATTTAGATTAAGTAGTGAAGCCTTTGTGGGTACATTTGCATGTCCCTGCCCAGGTTCCCAGAATGCAGTGTAATAACTGTATTTCTCAGAATTTTGAGCAGGAAACAAGTTTTATGACTTTTTTTAGATGTTTAAATAGGAACACATATGTACTATTTATTTATTTTATATATATATATATATACTAGCGACTTGCCAGTCAAAAATGATGGGGCAATAAAATTGTAAGGCTGGTAATGCTGTTTGCCACAGACATTGATTTTTTTGGTGGTTTGAGATCCTTCGGTGCTCACTGCGAGCCTTGTGCTGAGCGCATTCGGCGCTCATCGCATGGCTCGCAATGAGCTCCTTCGGAGCTCATTGCAAGGCTCCTGGTTGTTGTACTATTTTTTATGAAAGGCGCTTTAGCAGTCATTGTAAGGTCGGCGCTTATCTCCTTTTTGCGGTTATTGCAAGGCTGTCCCTTGGTGTATTTTGGGTGCTATGAGCAGCGTTGGCACGCGTTGTGAGGCGCGCAGTGAATTTCTTTTGTGTTTATTGCGATGTTGTAAAAAAAAATTTTTTTGTGTATATGTACTTTTGTATGCTAATTAAATTATTAATAAATGAATATACTTTACCTATTTGTAAGTAATATATGCAGGAAGCATTGTGCTGAAGAGCTGACAATCTGTTTTGATGTTCTTGCAGCATACAATGTAGGTCTGCAGTGTTGTGGAGCTGAGGTGTAAGTGTCAGCAATGTGTGCAGTGTGTAGTGTAAATAGGCTGCATGCGCGAGGGGACGCCGTTAGGGTAGCTGGGTTCTTCCGCTTTGTGTAAGTTAGTGTTGTAAAATGGCGGCGAATGTGTATGTGGTACACGGTTGTGGATGATTTAGCGTCCTTGCTAAAAGTGTATCTTGTACCTCGTAAAGCTTTTTAGAAAAGCCGTATGTGCTTGGTGGCTTTAGGGTCCTGTAGTCTCGTTTTTGTTTTTTTAGGCGGCCATTTTTTCTCTCGCTTAGGGGATTTTAATGTGTCTAAACTCGGTAATTTGTACTTAAATTGAGGTGTAACTTCACTTGCAGAGGTCCTGGGCGCCCCCCTTGCTGTGGGTAAGCTAGTTTATATAAATGTATAAATATAAATATATATATATTTCACAATTTTGCTGCATTGCAATAAAACTGTAAATAACAAAGGAACAGAAGAATGGTCCCAGTAAATGCAGAAATTCAAAGTACATTTGTTACTGAAAACATTCAGCCATATGTGTCATGGCTTACAAACATAAAATATGACAATAACAACAAGGAATTGTGCAAAACATAAGTGTTTCTGTTATTATAATGTTTGAGTGGATGTGTTAGATAATTGACCTTTCACATATTATCTGAATAGGACATCCCTCTCTTCAATTACCTGTTTCTAAGGTGAATAGTTAGAGACACAGCAAATACACCAGTTATTGCAGCAATTAACACAAATAAATATGAATATAAATATTTAGTTGTCGTTAAAAATGTTTAGTGGACTTGTTAGAAAATTGATTATCAATGTGATAGATTTTATGTGTAAATACCTCACTTTCAAGCTTACATATCTAATAATAAGCGACCGAACCAATTATATTTATTTATATGAGTACTTTTTATTTCTTTAAAATTAAGACTTTTGCTCAGAAGAAGAGCTTACCGTACTTCTCAGTGGTCTATAAACAGTAATCTTATATTTTTGTCTAACAATGGGCAAAATGTTTTTTTTTAAAGAAATACATTTTGCTTTTGTTTATTAACTCTTTGTAAAATAAACTACGGTGTAAAATCATCTTTTTTTAATCACAATTAACAAAGTGTGGTGCTCATTCTTCTAATAATAAATATCATGAGAAACTTACACCAAACGTATATTTTTGTAAAAAAATGGAAAAGCCTCAGTTTAATAATGGTGGAAATATAACTAATTTGAGTGTAAGTTTTTTTTTTTTACATCTGTCAATCCTTATTCATACTGTTTGTCCTGTCCTTCAGTCCTACCTTATTTTGCCTATACATAAGTTTATTATATGTACGATGTAAGAAAACATTTCTCAGTGTGCATTATGTTTTCTTCTTAAAGGTGTGAGAATTGCGGTGCCGTCTTCCACTCCGAATGCAAAGTCAAAACCGTCCCATGCCCCAGGTGTGTTCGCAAAGAGCTTCAGAAGAAACAGAAGTCCTTCTGGAAGAGGTTAAATGTGGACGACAGCCTGGACGAGTCCTGCAACATGTTTGAGTTGTCCTACCAGAGCACATGACATCTGACCCTAACTTGCACACAAAAAAAACGCACTTGCTTTCCCAACCCAACTGTTGCCTATATAACCAAGCCATTGTTCTTCTAGACACCATATAATTAGTATCTAAGCTCCCTCCCCAATAAATGGGCGGCTAATTCTCTGCCATACATACTTAATGGCTATTAATCTTTCATGGTGTCCCTGCTCAACGTTCTAGATTGACTTATGGACGATCCAGTCCAGACAAAAAAAAAGATGCCATGATTAAGTTGTCCTTCGCTGTTCTAGACACCAAATAGTTGGTATCTACGCTCTCCCCCAACAAAATGGGGGTCTTATACTCTTCTATAAATACCTAATGGCTATTAATCTTTCATGGTGTTCCTGCTCATCATTCACAGTTTACTTATGGACGATCCAGTCTAGACAAAAAAAACATGTCATGATAAAGTTGTCCATTGTTCTCCTAGACACCATATAGTTAGTATCTATGCCAGTATCCCTCCACAATAAATGGGGGGCTAATACTCTGCCATAAATATCTAATGGCTATTAATCTTTCACGATCCAGTCTACATGCCATGATAACGTTGTCCATTTTATATGCATGTACACGCTTTACCTGTAATTATTAACAAATCATCATTAACTTATTTATTATGCAGAATTTTGGATCTGATGTAATTTATTTGTAGACATTATTATTTTTCATATTTGTTGTCTGCTCCTATAGCTTCATGGACGATCGTCTTCATTTTGTAACACCCTAGCAGTGTCTCGTTCAATGTAGTTACCTCCTCAAAGAATGTTCTCTTTAAAGGTTCTAGTAAGAATGAACTTGAAAAATATGGAAAATGTCAGTAGATTAATATAACAGTTGTCAAGTTGTTTCAACAAAAATGTATTACAGCCAACAAAGAAACTCAACCCGTCTTGGAGTTATTTGTAGATGCAAACAATACACAGGTGTTCCAAGGCCACTTACCTATGGTTTCCTTTCTTCTCTCACATTCAAGTAGAGGCCAAGGAACAATACTCAGCTGCCTTGTGTTTTTTTTGCTTCTTGTAAGGACACAAAGCAAAAGCACCATGGATGGTGTATTAATTAATGACCTGAAAGGTATTTCCATGCTTTGTTTACAAATGAAGAGTAGAGAATGGCGTAGGCTTTCGTGTTCAAAGACGCAACTCATGGGTGGCAAAGACACAAGCCATATATCATATCAGGTCTTAGACCTCATGGTTCCAGTGCATATGGAGATCAGTCCCACATTAAAGGGATACGGCAGGTTCCTGGACTTTGCTAGGTACATAATATCCCTATGTATTTATTTACTTTTCTGTGTTTCATTTTTCTAAGAAGTTCTTATTATTTACTGCCTAAAATGAAACAAATAGTCCCTATATGGGTCTTGCCCACTGCAGCGTATGCTGACACAGAATCTATAGGGGTGGGTGTGCTGTATAATGCCCCAGCCTATCAGGAACCACATCTCAGCAGCATGATTGGCTAGTATGTGACACAGCACAGCAAGTACTACAGAGTATGTGTCTTTATATGCTGCAGAGGGCAGTAAAAGCCAAGCTTAGTAGCACTTCTTAATAAAATACATAAAAGTAAATAGATACACAGGGATATTATATATGGATAAAATCTAGGAATCTTCATATCCCTTTAAGAATATATCCAGCCATATCTTTAAATAATCTTACCGATTACAGAATAGATGAGTATATAATTGGATTGTGTCCAAGAGTATAATAGTACTCACAATATTAGTCCTCATGGGTGTCGATAAGTCATGAAATTAATCAAAAATATCAAAATGTTCTATGGTGATATTTTTCACCTGATGGATAATAAGAATATAAACTAATTTAGTTAATAAAACACACCATGTCCATGTCACTAAGTTGTTCAGCGGAAACAAAATGGTAGAATGTTTATAGGAAATAATACATTAGAGGCTGTATTCTTTTTTACATTTTTACATCCTAAAAACATTTTTCTTATTTTTTTTATAAGTGTAGTTCTTTAGAAGAGTAGACCTTAAATTTATGATCAAAGTGCTCCTTTAATGTTTCTTTACTTAGCCAATAATTAGGGACGGATTAAGCATTAGGCAGAATAGGCAGGAGTCTGTTTGCAGTAAGTGCTATATTCCAGCACTAAAATTTGGAAAGAACGTTAGAGGCTTGTACCCTTTACAGTGTTCACCAGTAAGTGTTTAATACATTGGGACAGGAGTAGCAAAGCTCCTCTGTGATTGGCAGCATGGTCTGACCAATCACACAGCATGCTGCGACATGTTATAGACAAAAGAACAATAACTACCAGATAATTTAGAGCAGCCTGATTAAAGTATACGTATGCATGTACTTTCATTTTTTTATAATGTTTAAACTGTGTAATGCTAGTAGTTGTACATTAAAGCTCTTACTTCTATAGATTTCTGTCTGACACGCTGTGCTGCTTAGCACTGTCCCTTTTAGCATAATTAGGGGAATGGCATCTGCTGTGTGTTTTGGTGTCAGACTGGTGTAGATCAGACTTCAGATCTAGACCAGTCAGACACAGGAACACACAGCAGGAAATCTACTTCAGCTGCCCCGCCCCTAATTATGCATAAGGGGCGGAGATAAGCAGTACAATGCATTGGTCAAAAACCTATAAAAGTAAGAGAGGGATAGAGGGGAAGAGTGAGAGGGGAGGGTGAGAGAGGGAGAGAGAGGCCCTTTAAGTAAATAGCTTGCTCATCCTTGCCCGGAGTTATTATCTTTTATTACTAGTTATCTTGCAGGGGATAGTACCATTTTGGTTTCTGCTGAATAACTTAGGATGAAGGAAGCATCAGTGGAAATGAGGAAGCATCAGTGGCAGCTACAACTGTCAGTGCTTTCAGCATCATTAAAGGAAACATGTTTAGTTTACACCCTCCTATAAAAGCAGCAGACAGTCAGCCAATAAAAGAAAAAGTAAACCTCACCATAAAGAATAGATTTGTAAAAAATCTTAATTTTAGTTCTTTAACAAATAAATTCCATAGCAGGGTATAGCAGGTGTTTAAGATTAGTGTGTTGTTGCCACAGCAGCATGTCCTGTTAGCCTATCAAGGATTTCTGAGCATTAAACAACAATAAGATAATCCTAGTTCTCCTATATTTAGTTATAAAGAGTAGGTGGGAAGACGCTGGAGGTTCTTTTCTGGTATTTACACATAATTATATAAAAACACGGTGCCAACCGATCATTACCAGACTCTCCCTGTAGTTTGTTGGTTACGGGACTAAAATAAGGAATGGAAAATAAAAATAACAGCTAAAATTATGTGGGATTTTGGCTTCTACCAAGAAATGTGTTTCTGTGCAGCCTCAGATTGATGAGTCAGCCGCCCGCCCCTAATGGCTGGTTGTGATTTGGGGCCCCCGGCGCTGGCAGGAGGGCGGTGAGATGCTGCTGATAGAGAGATTCATCTTATGTGTACTGAGAGAACTGACAGGGAAGTGCAGTGTCCAGGGGTTAGGTATCAGCCCCTTCTGTATCTAGTAAAGGCCTAGGGCGGGAAGAAGAGGGGCCGGCAAATACATCACTCATCATTGACCTTCTCTGCTCTACATTTACACCCCCACCTTACACATCCCCATCTACTTTCTTCTTCCACCGTATTCTAATTCCTCCTTTGCCTCGTCTCCCACCCCATACTTTTCTTATCAGTCCCCTTCCAGCACTGAATACATGCTGCTGCCTCCTCCTCCTGCCAGTTCCAAGTACATGCTCTGACAACAAATAATTCATGTTACTTCCTTCCTCTGCCAACATTGAATACAGTGGAGGGTTTTGTACAGTGATTTTGAACGTTTGTCCACTGACCATGATCAGTCTATAATTTTAATGGTAGGTGTATTTTAACCGTGAGAGACAGAATAACAAAATACAAGAAAAACGCATGTCAAAAAGTTATTAATTGATTTGCAGGTCAATGAGGGAAATAAGTATTTGACCCCTTTGTCTTAGTACTTGGTGGCAAAACCCCTGTTGGCAATCAAAGAGGTCCAACATTTTTGTAGTTGGCCACCAGGTTTGCACACATCTCAGGAGGGATTTTGTCCCACTCCTCTTTGCAGATCCTCTCCAAGTCATTAGGGTTTTCGAAGCTAATGTTTGGCAACTCGAACCTTCAGCTCCCTCCACAGATTTTCTATGGGATTAATGTCTGGAGACTGGCTAAGCCACTCCAGGACCTTAATGTGCTTCTTATTGAGCCACTCCTTTGTTGCCTTGGCTGTGTGTTTTGGGTCATTGTCATGCTGGGATTTCCATCCACAACACATTTTTAATGCCCTGGCTGAGGGAAGGAGGTTCTCACCCAAGATTTGATGATACATGGCCCCGTCCATCGTCCATTTCATGCGGTGCAGTTGTCCTGTCTCCTTAGCAGAAAAACACCCCCAAAGCATAATGTTTCCACCTACATGCTTGACGGTGGGGATGGTTTTCTTGGCGTTACAGGCAGCATTCCTCCTCCTCCAAACACGGCGAGTTGAGTTGATGCCAAAGAGCTTGATTTTGGTCTTATCTGACCACAACACAGTTCTCCTCTGAATCATTCAGATGATCATTGGCAGACTTCAGATGGGCCTGTACATGTGCTTTCCTGAGCAGGGGGACCTTGCGGGCGCTGCAGGATTTCAGTCCTTCACGGCGTAGTGTGTTACCAATTGATTTCTTGGTGACTATGGTCCCAGCTGCCTTGAAATCTTTAACAAGATCCTCCCGTGTAGTTCTGGGCTGATTCCTCACCATTCTCATGATCATTGAAACTCCACAAGGTGAGATCTTGCATGGAGCACCAGACTGAGGGAGACTGGCAGTTATTTTGTGTTTCTTCCATTTGCGAATAATCGCACCAACTGTTGTCACCTTCTCACCAAGCTGCTTGGCGATGGTCTTGTAGCCGACTCCAGCCTTGTGTAGGTGTACAATCTTGTCCCTGTCATCCTTGGACAGCTCTTTGGTCTTGACCATGGTGGAGAGTTTGGAATTGGATTGATTGCTTTTGTGGACAGGTGTCTTTTATACAGGTAACGATATGAGATTAGGAGCACTCCCTTTAAGAGAGTGCTCCTAATCTCAGCTCGTTACCTGTATAAAAACACCCGGGACCCAGAAATCTTGCTGATTGATAGGGGATCAAATACTTATTTCCCTCACTGACCTGCAAATCAATTTATAACTTTTTTGACATGCGTGTTTTTTTTTGTTTAGTTTTTTTGTTATTTCGCCTCTCACTGGTAAATAACACAACCATTAAAATCATAGACTAATCAGTGAACAAACGTTCAAAATCAGCACTGTACACGCCGCAACCTTTCAATGCCAACATTAAATACACGCTGTATCCTTCCACTGCCAACATTGAATTCACGCTGTATCCTTCCACTGCCAACATTGAATACACGCTGTATCCTTCCACTGCCAACATTGAATACATGCTGCCTCCTCTGCCGGACAGTTCCGATTACATGCTGCCTCCACACTGCCAATGATTAATTCATGTGGCGCCCTTCCTCTACCAACACTAAATACTTGTTGTCTCCCCATGCCAGTACTGAATTAATGCAAGTTTATTCTCAAGCCAGCACTGAATATATGTTGTCTCCTATTCCTGTCAGCATTGAATACATGCAGCCTCCACCTGTCAGCGCTGAATACATACTGCCACTGTACCACTGTACTGCCAGCAATGAATAAATTCCACCTTTACAGTGGAGAGTGAGTGCTGGCAAGGGGTATGGACAGTATGTATTCAGTGCTTACGGAAAGAGGAGGCTGCATATATTCAGTGGTGGCAATGGGCATGGTCAGTATGTATCCAGTCCTGCAAGAAGGAGGAGGCTGCATGTATTCAGCGCTGTTATAGGTATTGCCAATTTGTAGCATATATCCAGTGCTTCCACGTGGGCAATTTTCAAAGTACATTTGGACATTTCAAAATAATTTATTTTGAAAATCATTTCTTTATTGTGTTACAAGCCAAGAAAAAAGAGGAACTTGACAACAGGATGACATAAATATAAAGGAGGATTAAAAAATATGTTTGCATATCCCTTTAATATATATATATATGTGTATATATATATATATATATATATATATATATATATATATATATATATATATATATATATAATATGGTCTAAGACAGGAATGCAGGTTATTTAGTTGGTTCAGCCCATCGTTATCTCCTCATCATTAGGCGACCTCAAACTTGTCAAAGTTAGTGATTCAGCTCAGGCCTTGGGATGGACATGGCCTTGCAAGGACATTATATAAAGGGTCCTCTGAAGGTTTCCTCCTCCTCCAGTCACTGTAAATCAATATGAAGCCTCTCAGTTCAGTTTACTTAAAGGGTCACTGGATGATGATTTTCTTTTTGCGTCGTTCAGTCATTTCCGACCCTCCGTGACCTCATGGACCGTAACACGCCAGGCACATTTTTATGTCCATCGTCATGATGATCCACTTGCTATTCATAGCAGAGATAATGGATTGGGTGCCAGTTCCTCCTCCAGTGGGCCACATCATACAGCTCCTGGTATTCCTAGGTGGTCTCCCTTCTACGTACGGACCAGACCCAACCCTGTATGGCTTCAGGGTGGTGTGACCTCTTGGTTCCTTGACTGGAATCAAAGGCAGGTCACAGCGGGGATATCATTGAATCCTAACCACTGCACCACCAGGGAACCCTGATGAAAAAAATACCAACAAATAATCGCCCCTGAGCAATCCATGATAATATGACCTTGCAAGGTGTTTGCTTCAAATCGCCCTCTCTTCTTCCTCTCCCATCCTTCCCTGTACCCTCCCTTCACTGATAAATAAGAAATCCACACACCTCAGACACCAAGCCAGCAGGAAGAGCTAAATACTGACCAGAAGGAACTTTCTATCACGCAGATCTTTTCTCTAAAAATAATTTTGTGCTCATGTGATGTTTTACTCAACTATACGTGTAATTTAAAAGGATACCAAAAAGGTAATTCATCATACTGTTGCTCCTAGTTGAAGTGGTTTATTATCTTGATTAATTATCAATTGATATATGGTATATAGCTAGTGTTTGTGGGATAGGTTTACTAAAGTGAGACTTTTCTCACTAGTGTGATAAGACCTTATCCAGTAACCATTTTATTCTACAGAGCCTTATCCAACATAAACATCTGGATCATCATAGGAGGAGGGGGATTACATTACTGAGATTATGGGAAGGAGGGAGAAGTATACAATGCTGAAATCTGAATCCACTAATGAGTTAACAAATCCTCTTCTCACCTCCATCCCCCTCCTTCTACTGATAGATAATACAAATTAGGCAATCCCACCTACTAAGAACCCAAGTCACCAGTAAGTGTGAAAGACAAAAACATGACATCCTTTAGACAGCACTGTGCTAAAATAAAGATTTCCCTATGAATGTTTTTATGCTCGCTGCTTACCCAGCTCCTTATGTTTATTTAGACTTTCATATGAAGGTTCTTCTATATTAATCATTTATAGAAACAAATTAACAATATTTACTGTTTTTAAAGCTTTTTTTGTGCCCAGGGCCATAATATTCTGTGTAGTGGTATGTTATCTGTTTGTACAGGAAGTCTCTGGTGGTGTAATCTAGGAAGGAGTCTGGTATTTGACTAGGCCTCGTTTGCCTACAAGTCAAATAAGACAAAGTGCATGTTCATTGATCCTTTAGAAGATACAGAGGACAGGCCCACCCAATGTCCACATTACTGCAATATACTCTGGTCTGTGTCCAATCTCACTGCTGATTACTGGATTGTGGGAATAGTAAAATATTAATGAACAGTGGTTATTTTTCCTTTTTTTTTTTTTTACAATACATTTAGAAAAAAAAAAAAGAAATATGGCGGCTCATTAACCAGGAACGTGCTAAACAAACGTGTAAAGTGATATGGAATATTTATTGGTTTCACTATAATATAATATATAATATATTATATGTAATATACAGTGCCATGCAAAAGTATTCACCCTCCTTGGCATTTTTCAGGTTTTGTTGCCTCACAACCTGGAATTAGCATGGATTGTTTGAGGATTTGCATCATTTAATTTACAGAACATGCCCACAACTTTGAAGATTTTTTTTATTTTTTTTATTGTGAAGCAAACAACAAATAGGACAAAATAACAGAAAAAGTCAATGTGCATAAGTATTCACCCCCCCCCCCCCCCCCTAAAGTCAATACTTTGTGGAACCACCTTTTGCGACAATCACAGCTCCAAGTCACTTTGGATAAGTCTCTATGAGCTTGCCACATCTTACCACTGGGATTTTTGCCCATTCCACCTTACAAAATTGCTCCAGCACCTTCAAGTTGGATGGTCTGTGCTTGTGAACAGCAATCTTTAAGTCTGACCACAGATTTTCTATTGGATTGAAGCCTGGGCTTTGACTAGGCCATTTCAACACATTTACATGTTTCCTCTTAAATCACTCAAGTGTTGCTTTAGCAGTGTGTTTGGGGTCATTGCTGGAAGGTGAACCTCCGTCCTAGCCTCAAATCACGCACAGAGTGGTACAGGTTTTGCTCAAGAATATCCCTGTATTTAGCACCATCCATCTTTCCCTCAACTCTGACCAGTTTCCCAGTCCCGGCTGCTGAAAAACATCCCCACAGCATGATGCTGCCACCACCATGTTTCACTGTGGGGATGGTGTTCTTTGGATGATGTGTTGGGTTTGCGCCAGGAATAGCGTTTTCTTTGATGGCCAAAAAGTTTAATTTTAGTCTCATCAGACCAGAGCACCTTTCTTCATACATTTTGGGAGTCTCCCACATGCCTTTTCGCAGGCTCAAAACGTGCCATGTTGTTTTTTTGCTGAAAGTAATGGCTTTCTTCTGGCCATTCTGCCATAAAGCCCAACTCTATGGAGCGTACGGCTTATTGTCGCCCTATGTACAGATACTCCAGTCTCTGCTGTGGAACTCTGCAGCTCCTCCAGGGTTACCTTAGGTCTCTGTGTTGCCTCTCTGATTAATGCCCTCCTTGCCCGGTCCATGAGATTTGGTGGGCGGCCGTCTCTTGGCAGGTTTCCTGTTGTGCCATGTTCTTTCCATTTGGTTATGATAGATTTGATGGTGCTCCTGGGGATCATCAAAGATCTGGATTTTTTTTATAACCTATCCCTGACTTATACTTCTCAACAACATTGTCCCTTACTTGTTTGGAGAGTTCCTTGGTCTTCGTGGCAGTCTTTGGTTAGTGGTGCCTCTTGCTTAGGTGTTGCAGTCTCTGGGGCCTTTCAAAAAACACTCAGATTGCACCCAGGTGGACCTCATTTCACTAATTATTTGACTTCTGAAGTTAATTATTGCACTTTTTATGGGCTTCATAACAAAGGGGGTGAATACATACGCACATGCCAATTTTCTGTTTTCTATTTCTAAAAAATAGCTTTTTGTATATATTTTTCTCATTTCAACTTAGACTATTGTGTTCTGATCCATCACATAAAATTCAGATTAACAAAACATTGAACTGATGATTGTGCCGCAGGCCCACTTAATAGACCATTTTAACTTGGTAAAAATATTGTCCATGCTTGTATACAATATAACTGAATTACAAGGTATGCAAGAACGATGATTGGAGGATTCTGGGTACTGATATGCAAGTGAAGCTCAGGAGCCCTTAATGTGGTAAAAAAAAAATGTCATGCTTGTGTACAAAATAACTGAATTACAAGGTATGCAAGAACGATGATTGGAGGATTCTGGGTACTGATATGCAAGTGATGCTCAGGCCCGCTTAATGTGGTAAAATAAATGTCATGCTTGTGTACAAAATAACTAGATTACCAGGTATGCAAGACAGAAAATAAAACCTTAAATTAATTGTAATCTGTAAAGGGGGGCTCCATTTTAGACCACTTGTCTGTCTGTAGTTTGAGGAGGAGGATTATCCAAAGGGACTTTACTCTGCTATTGTGTTGTATTGTCAAGTGTGTCCTTTGGAAGTAACTCTTATCTTAGCTGAATCTCACTTCTTCTTCTTCTCCTTAATTTGCATATATTCCGTAGAACTATACAGGGGTTAATCCTTCCAGGTTTCTAATATTGAATATAAACTTGAATACAATCATTAAAAATAAAGACTGTGATTATTTAATTTAAATCGTGTAAAACAGCATTTTTATATTTTCAGGTCAAGTGCTCCAAAATCGTACTACAAATAGGAAACTAGTGAGAAATGTCTCAGATAGATAGATAGAATTTATGGGTATTTTCTACTAAACTATCTATCTATCTATCTATCTATCTATCTATCTATCTATCTATCTATCCCTAATGATAAGTCATTTACATAGGGGGATTGTTATAACACATATATGTAGGTGCATGAGCAGAATATAGTATTGTATCGGCTGTAATGCCAGCACCCACTCACAGACAGTCCTTATATTGGGGTGCATCTGGCAATTTTTGTCAATGATTTACCTTATTTGCATGTCACTAACCAGAATCCTTAGCGGCAGTGGAAACGCCAGTCACTGTGGGAAAACATGTCTGGGCTGTTTGGGATTTTGCTTTTTTCCCCCCATAAATAACCAGGTAGTAGCTGGGCCTGGCCACACACTATAGTGATAAGAAGTTAAGGGTTAAAAGAAAATGTAACCGCCAAGTTAAGACTGGCTATACAAACATCACACCCAGCACAGGAAGAGTAATCCCGCTCTAATCCTCTTCCTGTGCTGAAGTTTAGCAGCTTCTTGTTGGCACTAAGTCTCCAGCTTTTCCTGAATCTATTAAATGTGAGATTAAGACAACTGAACTAGATATTTGTAAAAGTGCTTAAAGGCACAGGGCCACAAAAGTGTATTTACATGTTGATGTATTAAATGGGAATTCCACCTTAACATGAGCTAGCTGGATGTGTGTATATATATATATATATATATATATATATATATATATATATATATATATATATATATATATATATATACAGTTGATATAAAAAGTCTACACACCCCTGTTAAAATGTCAGGTTTCTGTGCTGTAAAAAAATGAGACAAAGATAAATCATTTCAGAACTTTTTCCACCTTTAATGTGACCTATAAACTGTACAACTCAACTTTCAAACTGAAATCTTTTAGGTAGAGGGAAGAAAATATATAAAAATAAAATAATATGGTTCCATAAGTATGCACACCCTTAAACTAATACTTTGTTGAAGCACCTTTTGATGTTATTACAGCACTCAAACTTTTTGGGTATGAGTCTATCAGCATGGCACATTTTGACTTGGCAAGATTTGCCCACTCTTCTTTGCAAAAACACTCCAAATCTGTCAGATTGCGAGGGCATCTCCTGTGCACAGCCCTCTTCAGATCACCCCACAGATTTCCAATCGGATTCAGGTCTGGGCTCTGGCTGGGCCATTCCAAAACTTACATCTTCTTCTGGCGAAGCCATTCCTTTGTTGATTTGGATGTATGCTTTGGGTCGTTGTCATGCTGAAAGATGAAGTTCCTCTTCATGTTCAGCTTTATAGCAGAAGCCTGAAGGTTTTGTGCCAATATTGACTGGTATTTGGAATTGTACATAATTCCCTCTATCTTAACTAAGGACCCAGTTCCAGCTGAAGAAAAACAGCCCCAAAGCATGATGCTGCCACCACCATGCTTCACTGTGGGTATGGTGTTCTTTTGGTAATGTGCAGTGTTGTTTTTGCGCCAAACATATCTTTTGGAATTATGGCTAAAAAGTTCAACCTTGGTTTCATCAAACCATAACACCTTTTCCCACATGCTTTTGGGAGACTTCAGATGTGTTTTTGCAAAATGTAGCCTGGCTTTGATGTTTTTCTTCGTAAGAAAAGACTTTCGTCTTGCCACTCTACCCCATAGCCCAGATATATGAAGAATACGGGAGATTGTTGTCACATGTACCACACAGCCAGTACTTGCCAGATATTCCTGCAGCTCCTTTAATGTTGCTGTAGGCCTCTTGGTAGCCTCTCAGACCACTTTTCTACTTGTCTTTTCATCAATTTTGGAGGGAGCTCCAGTTCTTGGTAATGTCACTGTTGTGCCATATTTTCTCCACTTGATGATGACTGTCTTCAATGTGTTCCATGGTATATCTAATGCCTTGGAAATTCTTTTGTACACTTCTCCTGACTGATACCTTTTAACAATGAGATCCCTCTAATGCTTTGGAAACTGTCTGTGGACCATGGCTTTTGCTGTGGGATGCGACTAAGAAAATTTCCGGAAAGACCAACTAGAGCAGCGGAACTTTATTTGGGGTTAATCAGAGGCACTTTAAATGATGGCAGGTGTATGTTGACTCCTATTTAACACGATTTGGAATGTGATTGCTTAATTCTGAACACAGCTACATCCCCAGTTATAAGAGGGTGTGCAGACTTATGCAACCACATTATTTTTATTTTTTATTTTTTTTCCCTCCACCTCAAAGATTTCAGTTTGTTTTTCAATTGAGTTGTACGGTTTAGAGGTCACATTAAAGGTGGAAAAAGTTCTGAAATGATTTATCTTTGTTTCATTTTTTTACAGCACAGAAACCTGACATTTTAACAGGGGTGTGTAGACTTTTTATATCCACTGAATATATATATATATATATATATATATATATATATATATATATATATATATACATGATGGAAATTGCTTTACTTTCAGTGTTATACTGACACATTAGAACTGCATCTGTCCCATTGGTCCCTTATTGGAGGGACAGTCCCTTTTTTATGGTAATTATCTCTGTACCCACAACCACATCTTTTTTTTCCTTTTGAACGTCAGTGCTACATTTACAGTGACACTGGAGGTTCCAATAAACTAAAGACAATATTTTTTACCAATCAAATGTTACTTTTTAAAAAAAACTAACATTATGTTACTTTGAGTTCTTAATAAGCCTTTCTCAAACAGAGATTCACATCCGTTGTTAATGAGAAATCAATGCCATTAATTACTGTTAAGCCCCTGAGGCACTGGGTCCAGTGTCTTTAGTGTAGTCACCTTTTTTTGTGCAGGTGACTGCACTAAAGAAAATGAACCAATTGCTTCAGCGGCTAATCAGTAATTAATGACAATGATACATCATTAGCAAAAGATTAGAATCTTTTTTTGTGGATGGATCAAAAAGGCTAACTGACAGCTCAAAATGGTGATCTTGAATGATATTTTACTGCAGGTGAATTCATTCAGAGGCCGAGATGGATAGATGAGGTCACTAAAGCAATGGACATGAACTTGATGGAGCTCAGAGGGGCAGTGACTAAGAGATGTCCCTGATGATGCTTTGGCCCACAAAAAGTCAGATGCGACTTAACGACTAAACAACAACATATATTTGTGCCTATGAGAGCCAGATATGTAAATCCAGCCCTGAATAGACCTAGCTAACACTGTTTCTTTTTTCAAGAATATAAGTATCTATCTTTTCAGGGGTATATATATATATATATATATATATATATATATATATATATATATATATATATATATATATATATATATATATATATATATATTTAAGTTGTATTCTGTCCTAGATATTTCCGCCTCAGTCCACATGCAAAGACAACACATATATACATATATATACAGTGGTTATAAAAAGTCTACACACCCCTGTTAAAATGTCAGGTTTCTGTGCTGTAAAAAAATTAGACAAAGATAAATCATTTCAGAACTTTTTCCACCTTTAATGTGACCTATAAACTGTACAACTCAATTGAAAAACAAACTGAAATATTTTAGGTGGAGGGAAAAAAAATAAAAAATAAAAATAATTTGGTTGCATAAGTCTGCACATCTTCTTATAACTGGGATGTAGCTGTGTTCAGAATTAAGCAATCACATTCCAAATCGAGTTAAATAGGAGTCAGCATACACCTGCCATCATTTAAAGTGCCTCTGATTAACCCCAAATAAAGTTCAGCTGCTCTAGTTGGTCTTTTCTGAAATGTTCTTAGTCGCATCCCACAGCAAAAGCCATGGTCCACAGAGAGCTTCCAAAGCATCAGAGGGATCTCATTGTTAAAAGGTATCAGTCAGGAGAAGGGTACAAAATAATTTCCAAGGCATTAGATATACCATGGAACACAGTGAAGACAGTCATCATCAAGTGGAGAAAATATGGCACAACAGTGACATTACCAAGAACTGGAGCTCCCTCCAAAATTGATGAAAAAATGAGAAGAAAACTGGTGTAGGAGGCTACCAAGAGGTCTACAGCAACATTAAAGGAGCTTCAGGAATATCTGGCAAGTACTGGCTGTGTGGTACATGTGACAACAATCTCCCGTATTCTTCATATGTCTGGGCTATGGGGTAGAGTGGCAAGACGAAAGTCTTTTCTTACGAAGAAAAACATCAAAGCCAGGCTACATTTTGCAAAAACACATCTGAAGTCTCCCAAAAGCATGTGGGAAAAGGTGTTATGGTTTGATGAAACCAAGGTTGAACTTTTTAGCCATAATTCCAAAAGATATGTTTGGCGCAAAAACAACACTGCACATCACCAAAAGAACACCATACCCACAGTGAAGCATGGTGGTGGCAGCATCATGCTTTGGGGCTGTTTTTCTTCAGCTGGAACTGGGGCCTTAGTTAAGATATAGGGAATTATGAACAGTTCCATATACTAGTCAACATTGGCATAAAACCTTCAGGCTTCTGCTAGAAAGCTGAACATGAAGAGGAACTTAATCTTTCAGCATGACAAAAGCATACATCCACATCAACAAAAGAATGGCTTCACCAGACGAAGATTAAAGTTTTGGAATGGCCCAGCAAGAGCCCAGACCTGAATCCGATTGAAAATCTGTGGGGTGATCTGAAGAGGGCTGTGCACAGGAGATGCCCTCGCAATCTGACAGATTTGGAGTGTTTTTGCAAAGAAGAGTGGGCAAATCTTGCCAAGTCAAATGTGCCATGCTGATAGACTCATACCCAAAAAGACTGAGTGCTGTAATAAAATCAAAAGGTGCTTCAACAAAGTGTTAGTTTAAGGGTGTGCATACTTATGCAACCATATTATTTTATTTTTATATTTTTTCTTCCCTCTACCCAAAAGATTTCAGTTTGTTTTTCAATTGAGTTGTACAGTTTATAGGTCACATTAAAGGTGGAAAAAGTTCTGAAATGATTTATCCTTATCTAATTTTTTTACAGCACAGAAACCTGACATTTTAACAGGGGTGTGTAGACTTTTTATATCCACTGTACTTGTATGAGTGTTTCAAAACCTTTAAAGACCAAATATGTCTGAAATACTTTGGGAGATCCTCTGTGTCTTATACATTTTGTGTTTTAGACCAGCTGTTCATGAAAAGGGTGCCACTCCCTGAGAACTTATCTATTCAGTCCTCATATGCCTGGCCACCATCACACTCCTAAAGTGGCCGTGCAGAATGGAATGTCTTAAAAGCTTCTCTCATAAGTGTTGAGTTCTGAGTATTTAGTCTGTATTGGCTTCAGATTCAGGCTTTTAAGCATCTAAAAGCCCTGTAATACCATCATGGTAACTTCAGTACTCATGGCGTAAAAGCCAGGTTGGGTTGGAACTTCTTAAATAATAGAGACGCAGCACCGACTACCTCCTTGTGTTCTCTCCCATGCGTATATAAGTGGTACCTCAGTCATACTCAACCTCTTCAAGCTACCCCATCACAGAAAATGCTGGCACATCTATAAAGGTCCCTGTTCTGTGCCCGCTCAACCACAGCGCTCTTCTACCCTCTTTCTCTTTTCCCCCTTAAATTTTGAATGGTGACGCCTGTGTGTCATTCCTGTTTCTCCTATTTGGTTTGGGAGTCTGAAAAGTAGATCTTTGCTCCCCTCCCTTCCTTCTTGCAAGTTTCTTTCACAAACACCCAATTGTCAGTGCCAATTAGTACATTGTTAGCATACACAATGGCGTTACTGTAGCCAGTGGATGGTCTGCTTTTGTGAATCTCCAGTCGTCCGTGGGGGCAGTCAAGTTTCATTTAGAGACGCACATAACATGGACAGAAAATGCCATCAGAAAAGCAAGAGAAAGAAAAAGGGAAGAGGAGGAGGTGGGTGGGTGTTTGAGGAGGACCAGGGCAAGAACATGAATGCTATTCAAGTGCTAGTCCAACCTGGTGAAAGGGCCAGTGTGCAGGTCCTCCATTGAAATCCCCTCTTGGAAACACAAAGACCAGCCCGGCCTGAGCAGTAATTAGTGCTCTAACTGTGCTATGTCCACTGTGCTTGTAAAACCAATTGTCCGCATGTTTACACTCCCTCCCGCCAATCAAATAATGGAGAAAGGGGCCTCTCCACTCCATCGTTAGCAGTCTGCGGCCCTTCATTCAGCTGCTTTTCCATTCTGGAGTTTAACCCCTTCAGTATACTTGTTTAAACTAACTTCCCTAAGGCACCCAAGTTCAAATATATATGTAAAAGTCACAAAACACTATATTAATTGTTCATTTTTATTATTAACTAGCGACTTGCCCGTCAACAAATGACGGCAATAAAATTGTAAGGCAGGTAATGCTGGCACACAATGTAAGGCTTTTAGTCCTCTAAGTACATTCTGCGCTCATTGCAAGCCTCTCCCCTTATGTACCTTTGGTCGTCTGAGCACCTTCATCGCTCATTGCAAACCCCGCGCTGAGCGCCTTTGGCGCTCATTGCAAGCCTCTCCCCTTGTGTACTTTTGCTCCTCTGACCACACTGGGCGTTTATTGTGAGCTCCGCGCTGAGCTCCTTTGGCAAAGCGAGTCTCTCCTCTGCTCTGTTTTTTTTAATCTAAATATATTTTTGCATAATAATTAATTAATGAATTAATTAAATAATAAATTAATATACTTTACTTATTTGTAATGAATATATCCAGGAATCAATATGCTGAAGAGCTAACAATCGCTATTGTTTTTCCTGCAGCATACAATGTACATTTGTACTGTTGGTGATCTGAGGAGAAAGTGTCAGCAAGGTGGCAAGTGTGCAGTGTAAATAGGCTGCGTGCTCGAGGGCAAAACATTTGTTTATTTGTGTAATGCGTTATTTTAGAATGGTAATGTCATTAGTTGTAAGGTAGTGTTGTAAAATGGCCGCGAGTGTGTATGTGTTACGCGGGTGTCAAGCATTTTCCGTCCTTCCTAATAGTGTATTTTGTACCTCGTACGTTCCTGGCTAAAAGTCGTATGTGCCTGACGGTGTTTTGCGTGTTTAGGGTTCATGTAGCCTCATTTTAGTTTTTTTGGGTGGCCATTTTTTCTCTCGCTTAAGCGATTTTCGAGTTGCGAAACTCTGCGAGCCCACAGTTTTAATGTTGCATTACCAACAGATTTTGGCAAGGCCGCACTGCTGAGAACTATATATGTGATTAAGAGCAGTAGAAATTTCAGTGAAGAAAATAGGCAAACTGACATGATTTGATCCACGGTTATATTCGGGCTGACTTACAGAACCAGTTATATTGCGCTGTCTTGAAGAAGTTGATAACTTTAATGTTTACTATTGGAATTCAATTTTGTTTTAATGATGAGAGGCAATTTGTCTCTTTTGCTAAATAGAACAGAAACTGAGGAGAAGTGAATTGAGAAAAGATCTCTTTTCACTTCAGTTGAAAACCATTTATCTAAATAGCACATTAGACAACAGTGGCAGAATAAGTCCACCTATAACCCTCACTTGACAGCCTAGCAGTCTAAGACAGAATGACACATTTAAAGATTTCCCTAAAAAGCTTGTTTTGCATACCTGTATTGTTATTATTTTGTTACAGCACGTGAATTTTTTACCAAACTACAGTGGCCCTTTAATGTAAGGATTACATAGATTTGATAAGAGAATACACAATCATTGACAGGCTGCAATAGCAAAAGGGAAATTTATTTAACACAACAAGTCTCCAACCAATGGATATCATTGTATTGGTACACTTTGTGTCTAAAAATTTATCAGCTGCCTGCAAGACAAAGTGGGTGGAAACATTGAAAGCAAATTTAACATTGAATATTATTATTTATAATGAGTTTTTATTAAGTGAATACGACTTTGATGAATAATCAATGCATAATTAAACATCTATCTCAAGTTGTTAAGGCATTATATTGGCTCTTGCTTAATGAATACAGCGAAGGGAGGCAGGCCACTTTGAACTTTAGTTCATCGTGGCATAGCATCGCAGTGCATGGGTGCAGATGGCTATTTCTATAGAAAGACAACATGGACCAAGTGGTTACACAACATTTCCCATGTACGTCATGAGTAGAGGCTGGTGGTGTAACAGTTGGTTACCTGGACTTTGCACCCTCAGTACACCTGAATACCCCACATTGTTTGGATACCTGCTCTAAGCCTCCTTTTCAAATAAAGTAAACCAGCCTGCACAATAGGTTATTTCTATATATCATTATGCTCTACAAATGGAACGAGTCGCCACTGGGATGTGTCCATGGCCTTCAGTATACATGGAAGACAACGACCAAATGGTCACCATATTATTGTGCGCTGGGACCCTCCATTCACTAGCTCCGCCTCTGATTTGCAGTCGGGTGGGTGGAATATTTAGGGAGAACTGTAGGAAATACTATATCTGGGAGATACATACCTGGGAGATGTATCCAGGTAGACTGAGCAGCATACGTAGATGAAGTTTGATTCAGTGAACTTTAAACCGTTTTTTCACATTATTTGTTTAATGCAAAAATAGACTTTTTAATATTTAAAACATGCTCTGTTAAAAATATTTTTTTCGGTGTCCCTTTAAGGTGCACACCTATAACCGGGGTTAACCTGCCCTTTTTTCTATTAATAATATTATATTATTGTTATCATTATTATTAATAATATTATTGTTATTATTATTGTTAATAATAATAATAAGTATGGTATCACATATATAGTTGTGAGCATACGACCTGTTGCTTACGTAGGAGCTCCTTGCCAGCAACTGCGACCCTCGCAAAATTTACGTTGTTACGCAAAGAAAATACGAGACACGTTACGACCCATTACGACCACGCAAAAATCGGCCCCAACACGCGCACATGAAAACATGAAAAATACAACAAATACAGACAACAAATACATAAAAAGCTTACTTACAGGAAGAGGGAGCATCCAGGACCTCGAAAACTAAAGTTACACCTCAATTTAAGTCAAGTTAAAAGAGTTTAGACACTAAAAAATACTCTAAGCGAGAGAAAAAATGGCCGCCAAAAAAAACGAAAACGAGGCTACAGCAGTCTAAAGACGCAAAACACCACCAAACACCTACGGATTTGCTGAAAAACCCCTACGAGATTAAAAAACAAGGATGCAACCCGCGCAACCCCAAAAACATTACAAACACAATAAATACACACAACAAACACATAAAAAGGTTACTCACAGCAAGGGGGGAGCACCCAGGACCTCTGCAAGTAAAGTTACACCTCCATTTAAGCACAAATTTCTGAGTTTAGAGACCCGAAAATCACCTAAGCGAGAGAAAAAATGGCCGCAGAACAAAACGAAAACGAAGCTAAAGGTCCCTAAATGCGCAAAACACCACCAAACAGCTACGGATATTCCGAAAAAGTCGCACAACATAGAAAACGAACGACGCTACATCAGCCACATTATATACACCAAACAGCATTAGCTCACTTACAATTTCATTGCCGTCATTTGTTTACGGGCAATTCGCTAGTATTTTCATAAAAGCTGGGAAATATAAGAGTGAATTTCCAGTTGTGAGGGAGGGTCCTGCTTTCCTGGACCTTTGGGGTCAACCAGCAGGGCCCCCTGGGAGCTTTCAGGTGACGCCTCACCCTGAGAGCAGCACTGAGGGGGCACGTGTCCTGTTTATTTAATATGCTGATGACAATTCACCCTGATCTTTAAACAGAGCCAACAGCTTTAACGCCACAATAATCAGGCATCACACTGGGCACAGAGGCATCAGGGGCCTGAAAGTGGGGTCCAAAAGAGAATTTCTGTAAGCAGAAATTGTTGGGTGTAAAGTGACGATTAACTTGCACAAGGCTGAATTTAGTTATTTGTAACATCTCCTTCTAGGGCCACTGGCTCCTCACCTACAACGCTTAATGATTTTTCTGGGGGGTGTCACTGGGGGCTGGCAGTGTGGGGTGAGATAGATAGATAGATAGATAGATAGATAGATAGATCGTGATGCAATATTTACCCAGGGATATTTCCTAAACCAGATACTCAACAAACTGTCACCAGAAACCTCTGAGATTATTTGTTTTGTGAAAGGTGTTTTTGTCTCATAAAATAAACAGGGATTATCCGTGACTGTCGGATCATATCGGTTACATGTTACACATATGATGTAGTCAGCACTCAACACGCCAGTGGCCAGTGTAAACCAAACATTTCTATCACACAATTAAAATATCAGTTTTTAACAATTAAAAAAGTTTTTTTTTAAATTAGAAATATTTGATTTACAGTGTAGAAATTTTTTATTTTAAATATAGACAATGGGGGCTGTGACCTCCTTTATCCTGATAAATTACAGGAAAGAGAGGGACAGTGAGCCTTATGGATATCTAAACTGCAACATATTGTGCTTTTGTTCCCATTTCTTTTATTGTAAATCTATCTATCTATCTATATTCTGTCTATGTGTCTCTATCTACAGTGGATATAAAAAGTCTACACACCCCTGTTAAAATGGCAGGTTTCTGTGCTGTAAAAAATGAGACAAAGATAAATCATTTCAGAACTTTTTCCACCTTTAATGTGACCTATAAACTGTACAACTCAATTGAAAAACAAACTGAAATCTTTTAGGTAAAGGGAAGAAAAAATATAAAAATAAAATAATATGGATGCATAAGTATGCACACCCTTAAACTAATACTTTGTTGAAGCACCTTTTGATTTTATTACAGCACTCAGTCTTTTTGGGTATCAGCATGGCACATTTTGACTTGACAAGATTTGCCCACTCTTCTTTGCAAAAACATTCCAAATCTGTCAGATTGCGAGGGCATCTCCTGTGCACAGCCCTCTTCAGATCACCCCACAGATTTTCAATCGGATTCAGGTATGGGCTCTGGCTGGGCCATTCCAAAACTTTTATCTTTTTCTGGTGAAGCCATTCCTTTGTTGATTTGAATGTATGCTTTGGGTCGTTGTCATGCTGAAAGATGAAGTTCCTCTTCATGTTCAGCTTTCTAGCGGAAGCCTGAAGGTTTTGTGCCAATATTGACTGGTATTTGTAACTGTTCATAATTCGCTCTATCTTAACTAAGGCCCCAGTTCCAGCTGAAGAAAAACAGCCCCAAAGCATGATGCTGCCACCACCATGCTTCACTGTGGGTATGGTGTTCTTTTGGTGATGTGCAGTGTTGTTTTTGTGCCAAACATATCTTTTGGAATTATGGCCAAAAAGTTCAACCTTGGTTTCATCAGACCATAACACCTTTTCCCACATGCTTTTGGGAGACTTCATATGTGTTTTTGCAACATGTAGCCTGGCTTGGATGTTTTTCTTCGTAAGAAAAGGCTTTCGTCTTGCCACTCTACCCCATAGCCCAGACATATGAAGAATACGGGAGATTGTTGTCACATGTACCAGACAGCCAGTACTTTCAAGATATTCCTGCAGCTCCTTTAATGTTGCTGTAGGCCTCTTGGGAGTCTCCCAGACCAGTTTTCTTCTTGTCTTTTCATCAATTTTGAAGGGAGCTCCAGTTCTTGTTGTGTTGTGCCATATTTTCTCCAATTGATGATGACTGTCTTCACTGTGTTCCACGGTATATCTAATCCCTTGGAAATTGTTTTGTACCCATCTCCTGACTGATACCTTTTAACAATGAGATCCCTATGATGCTTTGGAAGCTCTCTGTGGACCATGGCTTTTGCTGTTGGATGCGACTAAGAACATTTCAGGAAAGACCTAGAGCAGCTGAACTTTATTTGGGGTTAATCAGAGGCACTTTAAATGATGGCAGGTGTATGCTGACTCCTATTTAACACGATTTGGAATGTGATTGCTTAATTCTGAACACAGCTACATCCCCAGTTATAAGAGGGTGTGCAGACTTATGCAACCACATTATTTTTATTTTCTATTTTTCTTCACCCCCGCTCTAAAAGATTTCAGTTTGTTTTTCAATTCAGTTGTACAGTTTATAGGTCACATTAAAGGTGGAAAAAGTTCTGAAATGATTTATCTCATTTGTTTACAGCACAGAAACCTGACATTTTAACAGGGGTGTGTAGACTTTTTATATCCACTGTATCTCTATCTATCTATCTATCTATCTATCTATCTATCTATCTATCTATCTATCTATCTATATCTATGTGTCTGTGTCTATCTATCTATCTATCTATCTATCTATCTATCTATCTATCTATCTATCTATCTATCTATCTATCTATTAATCTATCTATCTTTCTGTCTGTGTCTCTATCTATCTATCTATTAATCTATCTATCTTTCTGTCTGTGTCTCTATCTATCTATCTATTTTCTGTCTATGTGTCTGTATCTATCTATCTATCTATCTATCTATCTATCTATCTATGTCTATCTATCTATTTATATGCCTATCTATCTAAGGGGGAATGTTGTTGAGAAGTACAAGTCAGGGTTAGGTTATGAAAAAATATCCAAATATTTGATGACCCTCAGAAGCACCATCAAATCTATCATAACCAAATGGAAAGAACATGGCACAACAGCAAACCTGCCAAGGGACGGCCGCCCACCAAAACTCACGGACCGGGCAAGGAGGGCATTAATCAGAGACGCAGCACAGAGACGTAAGGAGGAGCTTAGACTGGAGTATCTGTACATAGGACGACAATAAGCTGTATGCTCCATAGACTTGGGCTTTATGGCAGAGTGGCCAGAAGAAAGCCATTACTTTCAGCAAAAAACAAAATGGCACATTTTTTGAATTTGTGAAAAGGCATGTGGGAGACTTCCAAAATGTATGGAGGAAGGTGCTCTGGTCTGCTGAGACTAAAATTTAACTTTCCGGCCATCAAAGAAAACGCTATGTCTGGCACAAACCCAACACATCACATCACCCTAAGAACACCATCCCCACAGTGGTTTTTCGGGACTGGGAAACTGAGTTGAGGGACAGATGGATGGTGCTAAATACAGGGATATTCTTGAGCAAAACCTGTACCACTCTGTGCATGATTTGAGGCTAGGACGGAGGTTCACCTTCCAGCAGGACAATGACCCCAAACACACTGCTAAAGCAACACTTGAGTGGTTTAAGGGGAAACATGTAAATGTGTTGGAATGGCCTAGTCACAGCCCAGACCTCAATCCAATAGAAAATCTGTGGTCAGACTTAAAGATTGCTGTAACAAGCGCAAACCATCCAACTTGAAGGAGCTGGAGCAGTTTGCAAGGAGGAATGGGCAAAAATCCCAGTGGTAAGATGTGGCAAGCTCATAGAGACTTATCCAAAGCGTCTTGGAGCTGTGATTGCAGCAAAAGGTGGCTCTACAAAGTATTGGCTTTAGGGGGGTGAATAGTTATGCACATTGACTTTTTCTGGTATTTTGTCCTATTTGTTGTTTGCTTCACAATAAAAAAAATAAAAATAAAAATCTTCAAAGTTGTGGGCATGTTCTGTAAATTAAATGATGCAAATCCTCAAACAATCCATGTTGATCCAGGTTGTGAGGCAACAAAATACGAAAAATGTCAAGGGGGTGAATACTTTTGCAAGGCACTGTATCTATCTATCTATCTATCTATCTATCTATCTATCTATCTATATATCTATATATCTAAACTGATATGGAAATAAGACTGTGACCTGACAAAGCTTCTGTGGTTATTGATACTGGAAATACTCCCAGACTTTAGCAACAATACCAGAGACTTCTGACCTATCAGGGTCCAACGTGTCAGAGGCTTTTATTGGAGTTGTTTATTTAACCCATTCAATGCTACAAATAATGTTGCCATTTACTAGAATGATCTATTGATACAAAAGAAACAAAAGCAGCCAAAACAGGAGATTAAATACAGGTTTAATTAAATATTAAAATCTAAAATGATGTATGCCTGGAAAATAAATCATGTTTGTCGTAAAATAATATTTAATAACATGGATACATAACTTGTTTAAAATAAATATTATAAATAACTATATATATATTACACAGATAGGCAGACACGATTAGCATTGGTCTGGGATTTGTCAATAGATGGAGATGGATAGATAAGGGGAGATTGTGATAGATAGATAGATAGATAGATAGATAGATAGATAGATAGATAGATAGAGACACAGATAAATAGATACAGACATAGATAGATAGATAGATAGATAGATAGACACAGATAGATAGATCGATAGATAGATAGAGACACAGATAAATATATTGATAGATACTGACACATAGATAGAGAGAGATATAGATAGATAGATAGATAAAGCTAGATACAGACACAGATATATAGATAGATAGATAGATAGATAGATAGACACACAGATAAATAGATACAGATAGA
>CM050173.1:101448029-101473029 GCA_027410445.1 Discoglossus pictus | reverse complement strand
CGAGCTGCGATTATGGTTTGTTTTTGTCTGGTCTGAATTGGCGTTAAAAGGGAAATGTTTCGAAACGTTCTGTCTCTGTATGAAACCATGACCAGGTTCAAGCTGGAGGTCTTCTTATTGGGCCTGGTGCTCCTACAGTATCCAACCCTGGTGCCAGGAGCATCCAAAGCAATTGTGTGCCAAGAGATAACGGTGCCCATGTGCAAGGGCATTGGATACAATCATACCTACATGCCCAACCAGTTTAATCATGACACTCAAGACGAGGCTGGGTTGGAGGTCCACCAGTTTTGGCCACTTGTAGAGATCCAGTGCTCCCCTGACTTGAAGTTCTTTCTCTGTAGCATGTATACACCAATTTGCCTAATTGACTACAAAAAGCCTCTTCCACCATGTCGCTCGGTGTGTGAGAGGGCAAAGGCTGGGTGCTCTCCACTGATGAGGCAATATGGCTTTGCTTGGCCGGAGAGAATGAACTGTGACAAACTACCAGAGCTTGGAGACCCAGACACCCTGTGCATGGATTATAACAGGACAGAGACCACAACACTGCCACCTCGGTTTGCAAAGCCCACCTACCCACCTAAAGGATCTAAACACTTGACTCCTCTGCTTGGGCAGAGACAACCAAACAATGAATGTGATGGAGTTTGCAAATGCAGGGAACCTTTTATCTCCATAACGAAAGAATCCCATCCTCTCTACAACCGTATCAAGACTGGCCAGGTGCCCAACTGTGCCATTCCATGCTTTCATCCCTACTTCACACAAGATGAAAAGACCTTTGCCACTTTCTGGATAGGGCTGTGGTCCATTCTGTGTTTTATCTCAACCTTCACCACGGTTGCCACATTCCTTATTGACATGGAGAGGTTTCGATACCCAGAACGCCCCATTATTTTCTTATCAGCTTGCTATCTCTTTGTGTCTATTGGGTACATTGTCAGACTTATAATGGGGCATGAAAATGTTGCCTGTAACAGAGATCACATCCATTATGAGACTACCGGACCTGCTCTTTGTACTGTTGTGTTCCTGCTCATCTACTTCTTTGGAATGGCTAGCTCCATATGGTGGGTAATCTTGTCTTTTACGTGGTTCTTAGCTGCTGGTATGAAGTGGGGCAATGAGGCCATCGCCAGTTATTCTCAGTATTTCCACATGGCGGCGTGGCTGATTCCAAGTGTCAAGTCTATAGCTGTTCTAGCATTAAGTTCAGTGGATGGAGACCCAGTTGCAGGTATATGCTATGTAGGCAACCAAAACCTGGACAACCTTCGGGGCTTTGTGTTGGCACCTTTAGTGGTCTATCTATTCACAGGTACCATGTTTCTCCTAGCAGGCTTTGTGTCACTTTTCAGAATTCGGAGTGTTATTAAACAAGGTGGCACCAAAACGGACAAACTGGAAAAACTGATGATCCGAATTGGCATCTTTACTGTACTCTACACTGTACCCGCATCAATAGTTGTTGCGTGTTACATATATGAACAGCACTATCGGGAATATTGGGAAAAAGCCCACAACTGCTCATGTCCTGGGGACAAAAAGAGGTCCAGGCCTGAATATGCAGTCTTTATGTTAAAATACTTTATGTGCCTGGTGGTTGGCATAACCTCAGGCGTATGGATTTGGTCTGGAAAGACTCTTGACTCCTGGAGGAGGTTCACAGGCCGGTGTTGCAGAAGCAGCAAACCTATCCACGCCTCCACTTACAGTGAGGTTAGCACAGCACTAACAGCCAGGACTGGTTTACCCAGCTCAGCCTTGTACCACAAGCAAGTGCCACTGTCCCACGTTTAAAGGTAACTTGTACTGACTCAGAAGAACTAAGCTATGGACCTGTGGAGATGTCCATGTGGTTTCCATGTCCTGCCACTGCTGCTTTCTTGATGCTCTGACAATCCTCCATTGACATTTGTAATACTGAATATTTAAATATGGAAGCCCTTTGATTTCATTCAGACACGTGAATGTGAGGGAATGGGATCACACACATAACCTCATGGAATATTTTAATTAAGGTGGCACTAAAACACTATTTGTGCTTTAATAATATTTTAGGCTGTTTTAAAGGGATATGGAAAGATTTTTTTTCCTGGTTGCATCTAAATAAGGGCATTTGTAAATATCATTGTGTGTTTTCTTTCATAAAATTAAACTTATTCAAGTATTACCTGCTCTGGGCGCTTTCCCCTATCAGCCAGTGAGCAGTAAGATAGATGTGTCATTCATATCTGACTGCCAATGAGACCCTAATACTACAATATGATATACAGTGTGTGTGTGTATATATATATATATATATATATACATATATATATATATATATATATATATATATATATATATATATATATATATGTCTCATTTGCATGTCCCCGATCAGTTTCCCCAGAGTGCAGTGCATCAACTGTATCCCAGAAAAATTTGAGCAGGAAATAGGTTTTTACTAACTTATTTTTTAGACATTCAAATAGAATCGCTAATGTACTATTCAAGAAAAAAAAAAAAAAAAAAAAAAAAAAAAATATATATATATATATATATATATATATATATATATATATTTATATGTATATGTATTTTTTTTAAATGCAACAAAAATCTGTTCCATGTCCCTTTTTAATGAGAAAAATAGAGGGTAAAATAAATCAGATTTTAAGGGCTACTATTTTGGTGTGTTATAGACACCCTCTAAGGGTATATATTAATATACACTATAAAAAAAAATAGGCCTGTTTTTTCTGCTCTCCTTATCTTTTTTATTTTTTTTTATTTTTTACATAATAGATTACTGTACAAATAGTGTTTATGTGTCAGTTTAATGAGAGGGGCTCACCAGGCTCTTCAACTGGGCATTTTGGCTTTAAAAATCATATTTAAGTGTAGAAATGATTGTGTTCATGCCAAATTATAAAGGTACATCCGCAGCATTATCGCTGCTTTATATTTGTTCTGGAAAATATACATCACTCCAATATTAATGCTATGTATTAATATTCGTGAGTTATCCCTAGGTATATTTGGAAAAACCTAGAAAAAAATTGACTATTCTAGCCAAGTTACCAGTTGGCTTTAAACAATAGGGGTCGTTTTCAAATTTAAAAAAAACACACAAATTCACCTATTTCAATGTTTTTCCCAAAAATTTCAATGATCTTATTTAAAAAAAAATATTGAATTTTATATATTGTAAACTAGTAAACTAGAGACTTGGTTTGTGAGTTTTAACCGTTCCCATACAGAATTACATAACTATTTTTTTAGCTTTATTTCCTTATAAGGAGAATTTTTGTTAATGTTTTTTTTGTGATGATAAAAGTTATACTGTAATATGTGAATTTATTGCACTTCCTACTGTTCCATGTGCCAAGAATTTATGATTTGGAAGCTGATAAATATGAACCTTTAGGGTAAACGTCAAAATACAGATAATATATGAATATTTTGTCTTGGGATTTTTTCAGTCGTCTAAGCTAATATAGAGTTTCTTATTTTTACTGCCAGATGGTAATATGGACACCAAGACTAGAAAGGTTGGTAGGAGCGGAGCTTTGTAGGCTTTATCTGGAAGGCGTGCCGATGCCATGTGGGAATGGCCACGTTGTGCTCTCCACCAGTGTTTGTCTCGCCCAATAATTTGTATATATTAAGTACCAGCCCCACCCCCACTTCATGTGTATATATAGAGAGCTAAGTGGCTGCTTCCATATGGTATCATTGGGTTGGGTGTAGAAGGGCTCTTGAGGAAGGGACAAAAGTTACAACTGGTTATTTACTTGATGATGGACGTCTTGATGATGGATATCTAGTTCTTGATGATAAACCTCTAGTTCTTGATAATGGACGTCTTGATGATGAGCTTCTAGTTCTTGATGATGGACGTCTTGATGATGAATGTCTAGTTCTTGATGATGAACAAATAGTTCTTTCCAGTATGGTCTGTACAAGATGGATGTTAAATCAGAGATAGAAAAATCTTGGTAGTCCAGGCTCTGAATAATTCAACTTCTGACTCCAAAATATTTAAGTGTCTTTGGTAACTAATTGAATGGACTTGCTCCTTGGCACTTAACAATACAGAATATTAAGCAGCTTCAATGTTTGACGGTCCGGCCCTTTTAATATTGTGTGTAAGAGAAGAAAAAAGTTATAAAACAGGTTTGATGTTTTATTTGTCGATTTAAATTATGAAATAATCGGAAGTCGAAGAAAATAATTTTAAAACGTATATTTGATTCCAGCCTCTGTTAGGTGTCCAAGGGGTAAAAGAGGATCTGCCAAGAAAGTTGCCCTAGCATATGTTTATGCCCAGTATGCCTGCAATAGATAAAATTCGGCAGATATAGACCCCTATTAGGACAGCTGGCTAGTTTCCAGTCTTTGGACACCTGATAGGGGTGGAAACAAGCAGTTAAAAACACTAAAATTCAAATTTACGTATTTAAAAAGAATAATAAAAATTAATCAAATTATGATGATTTAACTGCTAACCAGTTATTAAAGAAGCAGGTCATTTAATTGCATAATAAATATTGGCGTCTGTTCATGTCCAGTAATCGTGTAGTGTATGTGACTGTCAGTCCAGGCCGCACATGCTGTCTCCACTCCTTTCCCCTCCATTCCACTCCACCCCACTCCTGTTTGATGAAGGTAAACAGAGTCCATTGTGTAAGATATACATCATTTTCATTTGACTTGCCAAGTGAGTCATGGGAGCAGCAGGATCTATACAATGCCGCTCACTGCTCTGGTAACACTGGAGAGGCTGCAGTATCACGGAAACACTTCAATAGCTGGTAATAGCGGAGCTGCCAACTGTCTTATTATCTCTATTTATCTTTAATTAAGATCTTTTTTGTCCTCAGGACATCCCCAATAGCTTCTTTTTATAAAGTGACTCTGCAGTAGTTCCAAATACAGTATAATTAAAAAAAGAGTTAATAATATGTAATTTATCAATTGCATTTTCTACAAAAAGCTCAAGTTTTCAATTATTACCAGTCCAAGCATCAAGACAAAAGCAATATCAATTTTATATTGGAATCATTATTGCAAATAATTGCTAATTACTGTGAATCTGTGGTCAAACAAAAAACTGGGCATGCTCTGACCCCCATGGTGTAATTAGTCTAATTAGATAAATTGCTCCCTGGGGTCTGAGCATGCCCAGTCTTTTGTTCTGCACAGTGTAATGGGTAATTAGCAATTATTGGCAATAATCTGCCATTTGTAAAAGACTATTGCCAATAATTGCTAACCACCCATTGCACTTTGTCTTTTTTTTTTTTTACATTGTAGTCAACATAATCAGATAAAAAAAAATGCATTACATTCTTATCTATAGTTTTAAACCAGACTTTATTTGGACTCTCAGCCGTGTCACTTTAACCCTTTCATATCTCCCCTCCCTACCAGTGAAACAATCGAGTTTGACATGAATGGCATGTTAAAACTTTAAATTTTATGAGACCCCATCATATTTACAGTATGCTCTTTTGAAGAACCAGACTTTATAACATACAAAACAAAGCCTGCATTTTTGTTTATTTTTGCAACATAGGATAATCCGTTATTATTATTTTGTGTTTAAATTAAGTCCATTAAAAGAAATGAACTTGGTAAAGGGTTATGAAAAGTTCCTGTATTTTACTAGATATATTATATGTTTATTTACTTTTATGTACTTTATTCTATTGAGAAGTGCTTATACGCTCTTTTTTTTACTCAGAAAAATCAAACAAATAGTCCCTGTATGGGTCTTCCCTATGCAGCTCATGTAGACATAGACTCTGTTGTACTTGCTGTGCTGGGTCTCAGACTAACCAATCAGTGACCATCTCTCTGCAATATTCTGCAACATGCTGCTGAGACATGGTCCCTGATAGGCTGGGACACTACACTGCACATCCGGCCCTACAGAGTCTGCATACACCGCAGGCTGTAAAAACAGAGCTTATAAGCACTTCTTTATAAAATAAAGTACATAAAAATAAATAATTACACTGGTATATTATATACCTAGTAACACCCAGGAACCTTATATATCCCTTTAATCCTATTGAAAGCACTGGCACTAAGGAAAGCCACATGATCAGTTCTTCTAGGCACTTCCAGAAGAAGAAAAACTGTTGTCTCTCACAGTCCCTGTGCATATAATAGAATATGGATTAAAATGTGTAATTATTTATTTATTTTAAATATAATTATTAATTTGTATTAATTAAATATAATCAAGTCTGTTGTCAAAATGTGTACTGTAAATTCTGGCCTTTAAAGGGATTTTTTTAGCTCTTTTTTTTTTTTTTTTTTTTTTTTTTTTTTTTTTTTGAGAACCACAGACTATATGTTTTTAATGAACAGGACAAATCATTTTTTTTAATATTAAAATAAAAAGTACTATCTGGAATTATAACCTGAGCTCCATATATTACTTGCAGGTTCCTTGGGTGGCAAACTGTCAATAAACCCTTTTATTGGGAAGGATTTGTTACAGTTTGCAAAAAATATTATCAGAGCTCCTGTTGAGTTGCTAAAATAGTTGTTTGCCATGACCTGTACTATGAATATTCGCATTTATTGAAACCTTATCTGTATCCATATGTGGGTTTATTTTATTTTTAGAGGTCACTGGTTGATAAGTCTTATAAAATTCCTCAATACAAAGCCTCCAACCAAAGATAACTGGGTCACAAAGAAATAATGATAGTTAGTTGGGTCAGTCTGTATATATAATGCAAGGGAATTACCTGTTTCAGGAATGCTTCATGTTTTTCTTTACAATTTACATTTTTTTGAAAAAGGGAAGAGACTTTAGAAAAACTGCCCCTTCTGCCCTTGGGGGGGTCTTTAAAACAATTCTGTCTATATAAACATATAATACAGGAACAAGAAAAGGTCCAAATTAAGGTTTAAAATTAAAACTTTACATATTAATAAGCATATTTGCAATTAGTTATTATATAAAAATAAAAAAAATCTAAATGAATGTTGAATAATTAACCTTGAATATTGATATATTTAGGCAAAGATAAGTATTTAAGATCTGTCTACATCTGAGACTGCTAATTAACATTGTGAGTGTTAATTAATCACAAGAGCAGACTTAGAAGTGTTAAAGTCAACCGCATTATTTCCCATTTCTCTAGTCCACACAAACAGATCAGGAAAAGATGATTTAGTGATAGGATCTTTCCAGCATCTGCTAGGCAGCATTTTAAGTTGTGCATTGTTTATATGCTAATAAGAGGGCTCTGAGCAGGGGAGTAGGAACTGGGGGAGGGATAAATTCCGTCCCCAGATTAAATGAATAGGGAACACAACAAATAGCAAAATTAAACTTAATCCTGTATTAGAGGGCTATGGAGCTGCATGTCTCTGAAAGCTTTGACCTATAATTTATCTTATATGTGTGTGTATATATATATATATATATAAATAAATATATATTATATTTACACACATCATAAGAAGTTGGCATATACACAGGGCCCCAGTGCATTGCACCAGCGGTCAATCCCCCCTTGATCCTGTCCTGGGAGTAGGGTTGAATGTTTATCGTAAGTTCAGAGAATGTTTTTTAATGTCCATCTAAACGGCACATCCATCAAATCTGGCCAAGTTAGTAGGTGAAAGCTTGAGTCTATAAATATTATTGTTCACAATTCTGGTCCTAGACCTAGCAACAGGCCAGGATTTGAGTGTGACTCAATTGGCTACATTCAAAAATTCTGGCCTGTTGGTATAACTTGAGACCCACAGTGGAAGTCACAGCTGAGATGACATATTTCCCACTTCAAATATTTTCATGTCAAAATTAGTAACATATATTTACAAATAATGATAGGAAATGAGTGGATTTTATGTATTTTGTATTTGCTAGTTTAGGAGGCAGTAGCAGAATTTTTCATGGGGGGGGCAACAAATAATTCTGTATTTTTAGGTAATTTTTCAGTTCTGGCCGCAGGTATCGATTGTTTGATAAATATGGTGACAAGTGTAGTATTTCCTTTCATATTGAAATCTAAATATTACATTTCCTACAATAAGCAGACGTGCTGTGGCATCAGTATATTACTGGTGGGATCAGTCCGGTTCTGCTAACATAACTGCCAAAGTTACATCTCTCAGCCATATCACAAGCACTTACCTGCGCCAAGACCCACTGACCGCTATTACCCAGAATCCCATGCACGACACACCAAGGTTCACTCATCCAAGCTCTAAAGGGACAACTTTAACCTGTTTGTAAGATCATTTCCTTTACATGACAATCTGTGTATATTTTATGTAAAATCTGAAATTTTATTCAAAGAAAAGTATGAAAAATGAGTTATTTATAAAGGACAATGGATTGTCTTTTTTGTTTCGGTTCGATGTTCCTACTGATTGTAGAAAAAAATAAATATTAAAGAAAAAGCTGGAGTCAATGGTGATTGATTTCTCGGTGGATCCATTGGTGATACGGAGGCGTCCATGATACGTGTGAGTGGGGCTTGCAGGTGAACGTGCACGCTCCCTGCTTCTGGGCATACATTGCAAGGAAAAGGGGAGGTGTCAAATAATAAATACAGCAACAATGTAACAAGTCCCCTGCACTCTCCAACATTAGAAGACGAGGAGGAACAAATTGTAAAAAAAAAATCCAAGTTTTACTAAAGCTGAAAGTATCCTCCATTCATAAAGTCTCGGGTATGAACTACTTAAAGGTTTATGACATCATTGTGTGTCCAAGGTTATGTAGCATTAAGGAGTTGCGTAATCTGAAAGTCTGTTAAAAAGGAAACCTTTGACCAGGAACAAGTTCATAAAAAGGTTCTTACAAATGAAACAAGATACTTCCTGACACCTACTCCAACCTGGGTAGAGATCTATCTATAAGGGAGGGAGAGAGATAGGAACCGGCCCCACGCTGATGAGGCAGTAACCTTGAAACAGCTGGCTGTGGGTAGGATTCCTAGCTTGTGCATAATCCATCCTGAACCTTGCAAAAAAAAAGTTGTGTAATACAGCAGGTACCGGTATATGCTTAAAGGAAGCCATGTTTAAAATGGTAATGGATCGCAATACTCTGATTGTTCAACTATATATATATATATATATATTTATTCATTTTTTTTTTTACATGCATACACTACTGGTAAAAATTGATTGGGTGCATTTATTAATAAATGTATATAGCCAGAGATAGGCCACCCCTTATGCTCAATATGACGACCATGAACGCAGTTTTACAGCGATCATTAACAGGATTCACGTTTCCTTTTTAGGGGGGTATCAAAAAGGCGGACTGATATACTCCATGTTAGTTTACTGTATCAATAGCATTTTTAAATAAATGCTTATTTTTAAAGTACTTATCTATATTTGGAACTTTATGCAAACAAATGCTGTAGTATTATATTTTCAACATTATATATATATATATATATATATATATATATATATATATATATGAATATTTGAGTTCCCAGGGGTCGTAGGTCCCAATCCTAAACCTAAAGTCACCGTCAACATAACTTTTCTAGTCTTGATCATTATGAATGTAGAACGAACTGATCCAGTTTAACAGGGAGGGAAAAAAATCTTTCTGACCCGCCTCTGTACGTCAACACATAGCTACGAGCATCCTGAATAAATCATGGTCCAATGGAGATGCAAAGTCTGGGTTGAAAACCCTAAATCCTTGCAATTAAATGATGTCTCGAACTCAACAATTAACATCTATTTTTATTTATTTTCCTCTCTGCCAAACCCACATTAAATAGAATTTCTAGAACAAATTAGATGTGGGCCCCTACAGGAGAGGTGTTGGTTGGTGTGTGGGTGTGATGTACTGTGAGGCCAGGCCAACACGTATGATTTGTTTGCATGTTGGTGTGCAGGTAGGAACACGCTGCGCTTATCAGACGGGGAATGAGGTCGCTCCAGAAATCCACGTCCTGTATTTGTAATCAGGGTGGGGCGCATACTTCATGTTAACTTAATGTTACAAGACCAGGAAAGGACAAGTCTGTCAATTAATTAGCAGTTTAATAAGGCAACACAGGCCAGGAATGCTGGGGCCGGAGGGAGAAGAGCTGGCTTTTTGTTTTTGTATACACATTTACATTTGGACATTAAAGGGCCGGTGCCAGTACTCTTCAATTGAAATCTGTTTATTTTTTTAACTAACCATTAACATTAAAAATAGTAAAGAACTTTAGCCAGAAAATATAATCACCTCTGTTGTCTGCACAATAGTGTCCAGATCAAAAAGGGAGGAGCACAAAGACAATCACCACAGGTTGAATTAATTATTCAGGCCAGATTACCTGTAGCATGTTCAGTTTGGAGATGGGGTCATGTGATTGTATCTATAGCTGCCTTCTTCTACAGGTATTTGTAATTAATTTAGCCTAAAATTAGTCTCATCTGGCATTGCATGTTGTGTATTTTTAATGTTATTTATCATTGTTGTACAACACTGAACTCTCAGTCTTGCAATGCACTTTGTATAAACAAGTCATATGTAGGATTGTTCGCTCAAGGGCAGGGTCGTCAACTCCTTTTGTATCAGTCTGTCAAATTACATATTTTTCATACCCAAGTGCTACAGAAAGTGTCAGCCCATATAAATGCTCGCTCTTTAAAAGTCACATGGAATTCAAAAATGCTGTGATAAGTGAAACCGATCCAAGTGAGGGCAAAAACTTAGAATTTTTACAATTGATGCCTAAGAATTTTTATATCATCTAGTTAACTTCACTGAGGTTCTGCAAGGGCCCAAGTTTACTCCTCTGGGGTTGTATCTATTTTCATCCCGAAGAGAAAATGTGAGTTTTATTGCAGTGAAGACTTTATATGAGCATTTAGAAGGAGCTTTACGGTCCTTTCAGGACCTCTGGCTTACATGGCACAATTTATCAAGCTTCTGGGGGAATTCTCAGACTCCTGCCCACTCAATTAATACAAAAACAGTTCAAGGGTATAAAAGGTAACGGGACAGCATTTAAAATAATTAGAACACAATAAGAACTTTGGGTCTAATTTATACTCCCGATCAGAATTAATTAGAATTTTTTTTGTTTTTTTAATGTCTCTGCTGTTTCCTGGAGGCATCATTGCACAAATTCCCTTCAGCAAAATGCCAAGTGGGATGCTCCAATCCGCCTGCTTCTAGGAGGAGGGTTGGGGTCAAATTCTAAAAGATCCAATTATTTAACAAACACCTAATTTCCCACAACACCCTCACTGACAGCTTGAAGCCTGAGGGATGTGCTATCATAATCTGCCAGAAAGTGATCAAACCATCATATAAACCAATTGTGGGTAACTCACAACAGTACAGGATTTTATTATCTCTTTGATTCACAGGGGCTTTAGCAATTAGAATGAAGGCAACTGGGTTTAATCAGAGAGATCCAGAAATCCTTGACTGTTGGTGTCTCTCATCGGATCAAGTTGACCACTACTGATATAAGCTATTTTCTCCAGATGTTATTTTTATGGCTTATACAGCTGTTAATATGGTTAGTTTATTACATACTTCAGAAATGTTTGTTTCTTAAAAATACAGTAATACTTTAACCAAATGTTGGCAACACATGTCCCTTTACCAATTTTACCTTTTTATTCCTTTTTCATAAATATATATGGAAACTGTAAATCATAATGGCTGATTGTGCATATATAAATAATATATATATATATATATATATATATATAATATATATATATATATATATATATACACACATACACACAGTATATAGACATACATTGTAAAGACATATCTATTAATTGGGTATGAAAGACAACACATGGGTTTAATTAAAATAGAGTTTATTATTAGCTTTTCTTTTAATATAAACATGAGAAAGCAAAACCACCTGAAGACGGAGCATTAGCTTAGAATATATCTGCAATTAACCCCTTTGCTGCTGGAGGGCACCATTGTGTATCAAATGCATTGAGCTGAACAGAGAAGAAAAATCAAAGTTAGTTTTACTCCCTGAAAACCGATGTCTGTGGGTTATTAGAAGGTCCATGAATTGTCTGGCACCCTACTGGCAAGGGCTGTGGATTCAGAGATGATGCCACTACCACCTATGTGAATAGAGATCTTTCCAGTGCCCAGCAAGGTGCGGACGTGGCTGATGTTTGTGCTTCTACTTCATCAAGACTTTGACAGACTATTAAAGGGCAACAATGATGCCCGAGCAAGACCAGCTAGTTTTAATTATGCATGTATTCCTATATAAGAATATATAATAGCAATATTGAACATTAAATTCTATTTAATTTAGTAGTATTCAGACTCTAATGACCTTATCAGGAAGGAGGCAAACACTAAAGGGAGTGTATGGATATTGGCTGAAAGGGTTTTAGGAACAAATCAGATGTGATAAGAAAAAAAACCATCAACAGGCTGCCTCGACAGCAAAAGCTGGGGAGAAAATTCCAACGCAAGTCTCCAGTCAATGGCAACCATTGTGTTGGTAGTAATCATTATGTCTGAAAAATTACCAGCTGCCTGATTAACAACGCCACCTCCCCAACTGACCTGATAGTGGCTGGATACCAGAAGCAGCCATTGAGTTTAATGTTGAAAATTGCTTTAAATAACTGAATATGAATAGTTAACACATCTGGCTAATAATGTTAGAATACAGCAGTCATTTAAAGTCAGTTTAAGTACACAAACGTACAAATACAGTAACGAACTGTTCTTTTATTGATATATTGCCCTAAAATAATGGTGTCTCGTCATCCATGTAATTTCCTTGTAACCGGGAGGTCAAAGGGTGAGAGCAGAATTTCACTTCTAGACCCCAGATATTCAGAATGGCCTTAAATACAGATGCAAATCCATTTAATAACAAACTGACTAGTCCTGGTGGCCAATAAATAACATGGCAAATCATTGGAAGATTCAGAAGCCATTTGTCAAGGTGGAGGGGAGAGAGCGAGAGAAATAAAATAAACCATTGATTTGTTAATAGCTTCCCATTTCTGTGGTCTTGTAAAGATGACTGTGGCAGCAAAGGGGTTAAAACAGATTGAAAGAAAAACAAAAAACTGGAGCTTGGTTACCTTATCAGTACAGCTTGACCTTAAAAAAAAATAATAATAAATTGCTTGAGTATTTTATAAGAGAGAACACCAATCATTGCAATGGTTTATTTATGGGGATAAAAATGGGAGAGTAGGGAAAACATTGGGTTTCATAGAATTTTAGCTTTAATTAGTAGATTTTGAGGGTAAATTCATCCAACAAGCCGATTTACACTTGTGTATAAAATAGGATTAGTCATAATTGATGAAAACCTACTGAATTGGCCAGGAGTGCCCCATGATTTCAAATGGTTAACTTTAATATGAGGGAAATCAGGTAGAGTAACACTTAAAGAAATATAGCACCATTGCACCCCAAACTTATATGGATGATAAAGGTGGGGAGTTCAGTGATCAGAGTATGTTTTAACATTACAAACTTGCTCAAATTCCCAATTTTTATAATGGGACTGTCCAGAGGTATTGCGTGCATTATAAATAATGGCGGTGGATACGCCAAAAACCGTTCAAAAACAATTTGAAAATAGAGACCAATATTTACTGAAATGTTGTAAACCGATTAATTCACCGCAAGATAAAATACAAGTTTACCAGATCTCATAGCTGCAAATGCTCAAAGAGTTGGGAGTTATGTGTCTCCGTAAGAGGGATTGGTGCTCTTTAATTGACCAATGGAGAATGGAATAGAGAATGGACCATTAGAGACTGATGACCAATGGAAAATGGACCAATAGAGACTGATGACCCAAAAAAGTTTTGTAGAGAAATTACCATGAAAATTTCCTTCATGAACAGATGGAGAGGTCAGCGATCCAAAATTATACATTATGTATCCAAAAGGTTAATGGACAGTCATTTTTTTTTTTTTTTTTAACAGTTATGATATTTTATGCAAAAAAAAAAATGTATTTCTTACTTTTCTCATGAGTAAAGGAGGGAACATCATCCTATAATCCTCTGCAAACCATCTCAAGGCCACTTTAATGCCCTAACGAGGAACTGCTTATTTGTATGATGCATTAATTAAAATACAATTCATTTTTAATCATTTATAATAATAATTCCATATTAAATGCCTGTTTGAAGATTAGAGCATTGGTCTCCAGTTGAGTGTTGGTCTCCAAGTTGACCATCAGGGGCAAAGGGAGGCTACCTACTTAGCAAAAGCTAATGCCAAAGATAACCACTTTAACACAGCAAGTCTCCAGCCAAAAGCTCATTATGTTGGTATAACCCTGTGGCTCAAAATTTAGCACTGCCCTATCATTGACCTTATAGCGGGGTGGACAGCAGCAGCTGAATCTGATCTAAAAGTAAGTTAATACAAATTACTTTGTTTTTAAATCAGCAAATATGAATTTTATTAATGAGCAATGAATAATTAAAACATCCGGCTCATTTTAGGGCAGTATAGTGGTCCTTTGTGCTGCACCAATCTCCTAGCAAGACGCCCTAGTTGCAGTAGTTTATTCTGTTACTTTTCCATCTTACATTAAGATGTTTCTGCAGCAAGACTGCGTCAAATGTACAAGCTGGTGGTAAAGAGTACACAATCTTGTTGTGTATATGTGGGGTCCTTGTATGAACCCCCGTTTTATACAGTGGTTACGAAACTAGCACCCGACATTGTGCCCCAGATGTCTCGACATTGGCTCAATTTGTATTAATGCAGCAAAATACTAATGGAGACCTCCGGCTACAATCTATCTAGGGAAGGAGAGGCAACAGAATAAACTTCAGCGACCCAGTTATTGCAGAAATAGAAAGCACATATATAAAATAAAATTATAAAAGTACTGTTAAAATGGAAGTGTTAGATAATTGAGCTTGAAAATTTGGTGTTTTAAAGGGACTGTCACCCCCAAAATCAAACTGTTTAGGTTAGAATAAAAAAAAACGGGCTATATGTTGTGTTATCCATTGTTTTGGTGGGTCGTGTTTAATATGCACAAGATAGTCATTTGCATATAATTAGCTGTTTTGGTGATTACAGTCTCTGTAGTGGCCAAAATAAAGGCCCTTAATGTTATCGGGCAGTTAGCAAGCTTGATAAGAGTGGTAGAAGAGTCTGAGCCACACAACAGCATTCAGGACCACAAAATCAATCCTAAATATTTCAAAAATAATTTACTGTACAATGTACAGACAGTTTTTAATGCTCTTTAAAATTAAATCAACTTTTTGTTGGGGTATAGGAAAGAATCATGGGATGTGTAGTCCCCCTGTAGATGGACGTCCTCCCTCTCTAAGCGTGAAATAATGGCCCAAGACCAGGAGAGTTAGAGTTATAAAAAAAAAAAAAAAAAAAAAAAAAAGGTTTTATGTTCCCATCTTGCTTAGCTGCTAAAGTTATTTTGCATCAAACAAGTGAAGATTCTACCAATATGTGTCAGGGAGTTACACTTCCACTCAAGCCAATTGTCATTCTGTTCAGTTATACATATACTTTTCATTTATGCAATTAGAGGGACCTCTGCGGTGTCTTCTGTGCTCAGTTGCCATCTTTAAAAAGAGTATACACAATATGGATCTACTGCACAACTGGAGATAACAGCGCATTGGTTTTAGCTTCTGCATAACTTTAAGGAGGAGCACCGTATTAACAAGAAATATCAACTGTTCCCACAGTATTAAAAATCCTTATTTGCACATGCTCCGTCTCGTGTACGTTGTGCTCGACAGCTGCCTGTAGTGAAACATTGTACAGATTGGAGGCAGATTCCAATTCACCAAAAGCGCTGCACAAAGAGGGCTTCCTTCTGCCTCTTGTCCTTTAGATGCATCTTCATTTGCTCCATTGCAGCTTTTCTTGGCTAGAAAGGTCTGTATTAACATTTAGATATTGAACACAACTTAAAAAAAAAAAAAAAAAAGATAAAATTGTAACTACACTCACATGATTAGTGTTTGAGGATCTAAAATTTTAAACTACATAGTGTTAAAAAGTCTCAGTTCACAGCTATAGGCCTACATAGTAAGCAAACAAATGTAGGTGGGAGGGATGGTTGATGCTCCACTGGTTCCTCCAAGGAAGGAGGCTGCACCGTCCTTAGTCCTGCACGCTCCTTAGTCCTGAAGAAGGGCTTGCGACGTTCCTTTTTTTGCACTTCCTGTGCACCCCGTTCCTCCCCACAGCCCTCTGTTGCTGGAAGACAGCATGGCTGCTGGCGTGGAATAGTGTAGGAGAGTGCGTGGGGAGTTGGATGGTGCCTGGAGATCCGTTTGCCATACAGGTTGAGTGGTAGCTGCGTCTGGCTCCCGTTCTTGCCTCACGAGATGATGGCGTTAGAGCGCCGAATGCCCACTAGGTTATCCGCACTGATGGACCTCCTCATGGCGACCTTAGAGAGGTCTTTGTATTTGTCCTCACAGAGCCGGGAGATTGCCTGCGGAAGATCAGGAATAAACAATAATCCAACAGCAGTAGTGGTTTAAAGCACTAGTGGTTCATAACTAATTGTTTTAAATTCTGTAAAAAAAAAAGTGTAAATACATTTTGGAAGTCAAAATATTGTGTGTATATCTATCAATCTACATATAAACCTTAACCCCCAAGTACTTAAAGGGATATGGAAGGTTCCTAGATTTTACTAGGCATCGAATATACCTGTGTATTTATTTAATTTGATTTATTAAGAAGTTCTTGTAAGCTCTGTTAGCACAGCAAGTAGTAAATATCCCTCTACAGTCTCATACTAACCAATCAGTGCAACATGCTACAGAGACATTGTCTCTGATAGGCTAGAACATCATAATGCACATTCAGCCCTACAGAGTGTGTCTGCAGACCCATACAGGGACGATTTGTGTATTTAGTTTTATGCACTTTGTTTAATTTTAGACTTTAAAACAGATCTTAATAAAATAAAGTAAAATCCAGAAAACTTCCATATCCCTTTAAGAAAGGGTTGAGCTGTGTGTTGCTCGTGCCACAAAATTGAAATGTGACATTTAATTAGGAATTTTAATGTTAAAACGTATCCGTTTTAAGTGAAGTATAATAAATGGTCAATAGTGTTCAAAATTGTGTTCATACTGGGACTAGGCAGCACTTTGGACCAGTTTAACCCCCACCCACACCCCCACCATACAATCACAATTTGCTTTATTTGCTTAGTTACTAATTAGCATTACTATTTTAATGATGAGAAGTATTTATGTAGGAACTTTCCTGTTGGGTGACCGGCAGCAGTATCTGTAGCCGCGCGACCGGGGGCTGCTAGATTGAGTTGTGGACATTTTACACAATTTCTAACTTTAAACTGTTACCCTTACCCAAAGAATACATTTCCAATGAAATACAGTAAAATATCGGCAGTGCCATCTAGTAGCCACTGCTAGCGGCCTCCAAACAGGAAAGGTCCTTTTTCTGCTGCCTTCCCTGCAGCAGCTATAGCAGGCAAATCTACATCACAAACATTCAGACAAACTATCTGAGCAGATAATAAACCCGACTGAATGACCACTAGGATAAGGTCCTTTAAATCACTGTATGTATAATTATGACAATTCTCTGCTGAAATATAATAAAGCAGAGCTTAATAAATAAAAAAAGAAAATACAAACAGGCATCCATGACACTTTGGTAACCGCTGCATGTATAAGAGGGCATTTACATTATTTTACAGACAGGACTGGAGATGGAGCATGTGCAGGAGAACAAGGTTGTGACCAAATACTAAAACCTACAGTGATATAACAAATCCACTGTCTCCATCTTCCAAAAGCCCGATAGATAAGCACACACCCTCAGACTAAGCCAAGATTATATTTTTATTGAGTCTAATCTATTTGATTCTCTCTAAAAAGGTAAATTGTTAGAGAAAGGGGAAAACAGGGAAACTTCTAACACATGCTGCTTATATCAGAAGCTCACATTACAGAGTCATTCTATACACATAATATGTGATAGTGTATAAATCTGAATAATTGTCAAACTGCGATTTGTCGTATTGAGTCAGATTGCAAGTTAATTTGAGCCATATTTGTCATTTTTTCAAGATCGAAATTCACCTATGCAAGGAAAAAAATGGCTGCCGAAGAAAAAAACACAACGAAAACGAGGCCAAAAGACGGAAAAATAGCCTGAAGGATGTAAAAATTAGCCCTAACCAGTAACATTTAACACAAGGTAGTAACACTTATCCCAAGGCACTAACACTTAAGTGGAAGGCCTACAAAATACACAGAGGTGAGAGGCTCGCAATGAGCTCCAAAAAGGTGCTCATTGCGAGCCACGCGATGGGCACCAAAGGAGCTCATAGTGAGGCTTGTGATGAGCGCCAAAGATGATCATTGCAATGCCAGGAAAGTTGCGGCTCGCGATGAGCGCCAAAGGTGCGCATAGAGTCCATAGCCTTGCATTGTGTGGCATACAGCATTACCAGGCTTACAATTTCCTAGTCAACTATAATGGTGTGACAGACACATTTGCATATTTGACAACTAACGGTAAATTATACTGCGATGAGCAGGCACCCCTAATTCTGACTACTCGCGATGAGCGCCACAGGGAGTTAGCCTGCAATGACTCTCCCTAATGTTAATAAGGTGGTGGGAAAAAGACCCTGAATGCATTAGATACATTGGATTTAATAATAAATAAAATAACAAAATAAGAATAGTAATAATACATTACCGAATCGTTACAACGGTGCTAAGGAGTCATAAGAATAACTTATTAGAGCGCCATCATTTGGATGTGGAAATATAAGTTGCATTCTTACAGCGCCATCTGTTGGATGTAAGGGTAAATGACAACATTCTTCTAATGCCACTTAATGCGATGAGGATGTAAAGTATAGGGGAGAGAGGTCTCGTGATGACCGGCAAAGGCGCTCATTGTGCGCCTTGTAAAGTAAAGTAGAGGGGAGGACAGGCTCGCAATGAGCGACGAAGGTGCTCAGTGCGAAGCATGAAAGTGGCAGGTTGGCCAAGGCCTGCAATGACGGAGGAAAGGCTCCCATTGAGCGCCAAAGATGGTCATTGCAAGGACCGCAATGAGCGAGACCCGCAAGTCAGAGGGCCTCACATTGTGTGGCAAACAGGATTGCCAGCCTTAATGACATCAATAAAATTTTGACAGGCAAGTCGCTATTTTATATAAAAATAAAACTTGTTTTCCACACCCCAGAGCTGCTTATATAGGCACATTGTACCTACCAATGGAAACACTACATTCAAACACAGATTTTAACCCTTTACTAACATTCAAGCCAGCAGCAGCTCAATGCAGAGATTTATAGATCAGTGTATGGCGGCTCCTGCTCCCTTCTACAGGGGAACTACACATCTCATGATTCTTTCCTGCACAAACAGCCATCACGGATTGTTACATTGTATTAAAATGTATAGCTGCCTGTGATTGGCTAAACAAATTATGAATTTGCATACTAATTTTCAGGGGTGTCAACTCACAAAAGCTGCTGTGAGTTTGTTAATGTTTATTTTAAAATTTCTTCATGCAAAAAATATTTTCATTCACTACTGATTCTCCTCCATCAGATGCACTCATAATCCAATGCAGTTACTCTCATGGTCTATACAGTTGCTAATGTTACTTAATTACACACCACAATATTGCATTTTCCCCTAAACTATACTGGTACCATTGTAGATTTTTGTGAAATATACAACAAACATTAGCTGCTGTGCAACTCATGGGCATAGAAACATTTTCTAAGAAAATCTTCATCTTCAAATGGGCCATGATTTAGATTTAACATTGAATACAGGAGAGGAAATTAGAGGCTTCATGGCCTGTTGAATACCAATAGCATCACCTGGGTTCACACATTTTAAACCTAAACCATGGCCTGTCTGCGGGTGCATGAGGAGAGGGTTGGAAAACACTGTGCTAGTGCATGGAAGCTGCCAGAATAGTCGTCTTGCTGCACCTGCCTTGAAGGAACTATAAGGAATCTGCCTCTGAGGATGGAATAGGTGCTCTTTGCATAAATCTTATTGGAATCCATTAAATTAATCAATAGATTAGCTCTACGGAAAATGTTGGTGCTTTATAATTAAAAAAAGAGTGTCAATATGAATAACTGACCACCCTGCATCCTTCCACGCTCCTTAACCTACTCTTGAATAGATGATAAAACTTAAGACAACACATCCATTCCATCTCCAAGCCAGCAGAGTGTGGTAAAGAGACAAACATGGCATCGCTGCAGGGCAAGCTGTGTCTACCAATGACAGCCAGGATCTTAAAAATATGTGTAGGTCAGATCTTTAATTTGATAAAACACTATACTTTGTTACAGCCATCACAAAGAAATGAAGCTTTCCCCAAAGGGGTGCAGTTTCCCCGTTTTTATTACTACAATAAACTACCTAAATGTTAATTTGAATCTAAATTGTATTAAATGCTGAAATCTTCCCAATACTCCCAACAAAGGTTTGCACCCTGTAACGCATGCACGCAGTGTCTCTGAAAACTACAAGTACCAACCAACCACAAATTGTCTCAGCAGCTTTTCAAATCATGCAAGCAAATCTGATTGGCTAGTACATCTAGTACCAATAGAAACACTGTGTATGAGCTGCTGCAAGGGGCAGACTGGATCAATCCTGTTTCAAATTCTCCACCAGTGACAGCAGCAGCTGCGGCAAGTGGCCGTTAGATGGTGCTGTCGATATTTTGCACTGCTGCCAATAATTATAAGTTGTAACCTTAGAAGGTTACCCTAACCCGTAAGCTAAACCTAACTCTATGGTATCGGACCCGAAATTTAAAAAGGGAAAGGACTGGCAGACCTTTGTAGGGACTATTTGGAAGGTTTCATTGGGTAAAAACTGTGTATGTACAAATATATATATATATATATATATATATATATATATATATATATATATATATATATATATATATATATATTATACATAATTGTATTCATTCATCATGTTTATTATATTTAATATTAGAAACGGGGAACTAGTGCTAGGAGTGTGAGGAGAAGCTGTATAAGATGGCTGGACATGGAGCACAGTCCTAATAAATTTACCTCCAGTTTCTGCGCCCTCTCTTTGCTGAGGGGCTCCAACAGAAAGCTAAGGTTGTTATCGTCAGCTAGGGAACGAAGGTCGAAATAGTATTTGGCATAAACACTGGCAGGAACGTTAATGTTGAACTGCAGCAGCTCCAGGAAGTGTCTCTCCATCTCATTCCTGAAATAAGAAAACAAATCAAAGTCAGACATTTCCTGGCAAAGAAAATCCCGTAAAGTATAAAAGTGTAAAAACAAAAAAAAAAAAAAGTAAAGATCTGTGCATTAAAGGGTCAAGGGAGAAGTCCCAATGATGGCAGCCATTAATCCAGTAATGAGAGAATTGGGTACTGATGAGGCCAGGTTGGTGGGAGGGATCTCTTCAGCTGAGTTACAGGCAAAATGTAGTAAATTCCAAGCTGTTTTTCCATAACTACATTATTTTTTTTTTTTAATAATTTCCAACCACAAATATTCATATATCTTTATTGGTACTTTACAATCCCCTACTAAAATTTTGATCCATGCTGTGGCCTTTTAAGATACATTAAAACCCATGACCCACCTATGACTTCTTCAATATAACTATGTATAACTATAGCATGTATTTTTTACTGTATTTCAGGCTTGAGTCCGTTTTATCAGCAGCACAATCTTGGACATCAAAAGCACAACCTACCCAATGTATTGCTTATAAGTATGTAAATCTATTACACTAAAAAAAGGGATACGGAACAACTCACTGCACATTTAAAAGAGCAGCTTACTAAAATTGTGTTTTGCTTGGAAAATTAATTAAAACCTGTTTAAACGTCATTGAAATGAACAGGAAGTGCACAGAGTATACATACATCTGTAGGTTTGACTGGCAGACATGTCATACATCTATTTACTGTTCATTGGCTGACGGGGATAAGCCCCCAGATCAGTTTAAAATTGATAAAAATAAATAAAAATGCTTTGAGATTTGAAAAAAGAAAAAACACACAGTGGTGCATTATCAAATACGCGCTTTTAAGTCTACAAACTAAGCAAACTACTGTACATCAAGGATATAAAACTGTATTACAAAATATGCCTACTGTCGACTTGCCCGTCGAAAGTGACGGCAATAAAATTTGAAGCCTGGCGATGCGGTTTGCGACACAATGCGATGCTCTCCCCCGCTCTAACTTGCGGCCTCGCGATGAGAGCTTTCTCCCTCCCCTGTGTCTTTTTCCCACCCTCTCCCTCATTTGCGGCAGTTAAACCTGTAACTTTTTCAAGCCCACAAGGAGGAGGCAGGGAGCCCATAAGTGAGGATGGTAGCTAATTTTCTATTCAACTTGCGTCTTTTGGCAGCCTCCCAATGGTTTCTGAGTTCTGAGCATGAAAACAAAAAATATTGCGTTTTTTTTTTTCAAGACCGAAACTCGGAAGTTATTTGGAGCCTATCTTCGAATGAGTGTTTTCAGCACTCATTGCAGGGCTTGGAAAACCTGCAACTTTCGGGCCTAGCGATGAGCGCCTTTGCAAACCCCCTAACTTAACATTGCAAGCTTGTTGGTAACGCTATTACGGCAATTATAAATATGACTAGCGTCTTGCCCGTCAAAAAATGACGGCAATAAAATTTGAAGCCATGGCAATGCTGTTTGCCACACAATGTAAGGCTTTTGCTCCTCTGTGGACCGTCGGCGCTCATTGTGAAGACAGATAGACAAGTACAATGTAAAATTAAAAAAATGTGAGTACAGTGAATTAATAAAGTAATATGATTTAATAATATACTTTACCTATTTATATTTAATATGCAGCAATCAACACCATGAAGAGCTAACAATCTCTTTGGATTTTCCTGCATCTGAAAATGTACAGTTGGACTGTCGATCAGCTGAGGAGAAAGTGTCAGCAATGTACCAAGTGTGCAGTGTAAATAGGCTGTGTGCACAAGGCCAAACCGTTTGTTTAGGCGGGTAAAGCGGCATTTTAGAATCCTAATGTTATTCGTTGCCAGTTATGTAAAATGGCGACTTTTTTCTATGTGTTACTTCTTACAAGCATTTTCCGTCCGTTGTAATGTTATACCGTGTATTTCCTGGCTAACTTGTACGTGCCTGGCGATGATTTTCGCAGCTCTGTCCGCTGTAGCCTCGGTTTAAGTTTTTCGGCTGGCATTTTTTTCTTGCTTAGGCAATTTTCATGTACTGAAACTACTTAAATGCAACTTAAATTGGCGTGCAACCTCACTCCCAGACGTCCTGGCTTTGTGATGTTTGTTTTATATTTTGTTGTTGTTGTGGTTTTCGATGTGCACAGTTCAGCCGTTAACTTCTTATTTTTGCGACCTTGTATTTTATAGTCCCGCGGGTCTTTTTTTGTTTCTAAGACCTTGTAATTGTTGTTTGTAAAAGTTGTTTGTCCTTAGCTGTGTTTTGCGCGCTTCTGGGTTTGTGTAGCCTTGAATATCACCCACGCGAACACTTGGCAGCCGAAGAAAACGAGTGCCAAAACTCAGCAAATTTAACTTAAATTCTCGTGCAACCTCAATCCCAGATGTCCTGGCTGTTTTCCCATGCGGTGTGATGTTTTTTGATGTGCGCGGTTCGGCTGTTAACTTCGTATTTTTTCAACCTCGTGTTTTTTTTGTCAAAGTCCCGCTGGTCGTATTTTTTCTTCTTTCCAAAGTGTTACGGCCCGTAATTTTTTCAAACTGCTACGGGTCTCGCACTGTGAATTGTATAATAGAGCTGGTGGAGCTCATCTCCACCAGCCAATGAGCGCTTTTGGTGCTCATTGCCTGGCCGCAACCCTCGCTTAACATTGCGTTACAAAAGTTTTTTGGCAAGCCTGCGCTGCGGAGATATATATATGTGATGGCCCTTGTTCTAATTATCATTTTTGGTTGCAAAGTATATAAACCAAATATACAGACCTTGTGAGGTCTTGTCCAGATAACAATGTAAAAAGTTTATTCTACAATAACATTTGTTAATGTAAAATTATTCCATACAAATATAAAATACACTTTCCTTTGTATCGTTTTAACACTTTGCAGTGAAATTGCTTATATATTAATGTTCAGCAATTTGTAATAGTACTGGTTAAGATTTGTACATTATAGTAAAGGAATAGGACATGTTTTTATATATTCTGCTTTGCTATAGCCAGTTGATGGTTGGCTTATGAACAATGGGCTAGGTCCAGTTTAATTTAATATTGTTTTCTTGTGTCAGACTTTGCAGAAGGACTTCCCTTTCCCTTCCAGACACATCTACAGCAGAGCAACCTCTGTTTTGGCCCAACCACTTCATTAAATCTGGTGCTGCTCACCCTCTGCTCTTCCTGTAATGTGGTGGGCAGCTTCCGACCCGAGGGGCTCAACTACTGCTACCATACCATTATGTCTCTGCCAAGAAAGCCATAAGGACAAGCAATTCCAAAGATACTTGAGTCAATTGCCAGTTTCTTCTGTAGCGGATCGTGATTTGTCTGACCTACCTATCTTGGTGACCCACCATGGTATAGCTCACAGTTTCATTGAGGTACACAAGCCTCTTCACCATAATAAGGCAGTGATCCAGAAGGTGGTTCATTTAAAATACTAATTGCATAAATTTCACCAACTGCACTTGTATATAATGAGTACTGGTGAACCAGTGCCTCCTTATACCAACTATATTTGTACTCAATAAGACCACTATACTAATAAAGTGATACTAATCTTGATAAATATTTACTAATATTGTATACCTTCTAACACACGTTTACCCCTTCCCTGCTACTTCCCAATCCTATCCAGCTAACGCCGTTCCCTTTATCCCATTCCGATCTCCCAAACCTCCTCTTCTCCCTACCTTTGACCAAAAACAAACAATAGGGCGATAAAGGAACAAAAATACTTCATGCATTTTGCAACTATTCAATGGCTTGCTACTTCTTTATAAAATTCTTAAAGATAATTTGTATGA
>CM050173.1:101403029-101443029 GCA_027410445.1 Discoglossus pictus | reverse complement strand
TCCATATACATTCAAACCTTATAAAAGCTTAGTTTTTATGAAATGTGCAGATTAACGGGCTGAAATAAAAAGAAGGAATCAAGTAACCTCACATGAGTTTGGTTCATAGCAGGATTGTGACTGGATACATCATACAAGACAGTTGTTTTCAGACATGATGGAAATGTTTAGCTGTAATCTATGACCAACACCTACACCCTTATACATACACACCCGGGAGCAATGCTATACAAAACAGTCAAACTGTACAGTTTTTATACATATATATTTATACATCTTAGTCTACTATTTAATATAAGGCAGGACTTCTCATATCTCAGAATACTTTGCTTTATTTCTTCCGCAGCAGAAACAAGGTTGATGATGAACCGCTTATCACATACAATAGCAGCTTTCATTGAAAACCAATAAGTAGTCATTTAAAGAACCACTGTATGATAAACAAAGACATTTTAAAAAGTAATATAAAATGCCCCTTGCTGGTCCCTTTCATCAAGATCGTATCAAAGACTGAGGGGGCATTCAGAATTCCTGCAGGGTCTGAAAAATTATCTGGCAACGAACTGCTTACAAGAATGTAAATGTGTTGCATACTTCACAAATGTGAAGTTTTTCCTAAACAACAATGGTCATGTAAGAGATTTTGCTTTATTTTTTTAGGATAATTCAATATAAAAATAAATCACATATCTAGTTCTCACCAGTGCGGGCTTGCCAAAAAACATTGGCAACGCAATGTTAAAACTGCGGGCTCACAAAGCGAGGGCCGCAACTGCGGCCAGGCAAGGAGCACCGAAAGCTCGCAAAAAGCGCACCATGTACTCAGACGACCAAAACCCTTACATTCGCTGCCAAACAGCATTGCCTGGCTTACAATTTTATTGCCATCATTTTTTGACGGGCAAGTTGCTAGTCTGTAAATAAAAGGACAGCTTACATGTCTTCAACCGTAATATCCTTTAGGATCTGGCAATAGTCGACATTCCACACGGCCTGGTCATCCCAGACTTTAGACGCAAGTAGAATGGCTCCCAAGACAATACGCTTCCAGTTACTGGGGCAAATGTCTATTTCAGCATACGTCAGAAGCCTTTCCAGGTAAACCTGTGGATGGAGACAGCGATAATAGTCTGAAATGTGAAGGTTTGGAAAACCAGCACCACACACAAAAAAATATCCACTGTAAAAAAAGATCCCCCACCAAAAAAAATATTTTGGAGGTCAGAATTAATGGTGTTCAGGGTTTATTTTCTTTTTATGGATATCCAATTACAGAGACTGCTGTACTAGTAAATGGATGTCCCTGGTGAAAAATACTTTGAGGCCTGCAACTTCTCTATAGATGGTACAGGTCGATAAAGAAGACTAGAAATATATAAATAAATCACTCCTCAAGTATTCACATTACCTTTCTGTAAAAATTACCCTAATAAATGAGACCTTGATTACTCCAGGTAAAGAGGGCCCCTAAGCTGCTGTGGGCCATGGTGCTTTGTACCAGCTGTTCGCCTTCTATACTGTAAGATCTTGGCAGTCGGGACCTCAACCCTTTCCCTTATTGTATTTGTATGTATGTACTTTATAATTTGTTTTATTGTTGTAGTTTATCTATTATAACCAATCTGCTTTAATGTACCTTGCAAATAGTGCTAAGGAAACCGCATGTTCAGGTAACCAACAAAAGGAGATATTGGGCCACCACTTATTCCGGTCAAAGTTGATCTATGGATATTAGTTTTGATCTAAAAATACTTACAGTCAGGTCCATAAATATTGGGACATCGACACAATTCTAATCTTTTTGGCTCTATACACCACCACAATGGATTTGAAATGAAACAAACAAGATGTGCTTTAACTGCAGACTTTCAGCTTTAATTTGAGGGTATTTACATCCAAATCAGGTGAACGATGTAGGAATTACAACAGTTTGTATATGTGCCTCCCACTTTTTAAGGGACCAAAAGTAATGGGACAGATTAACAGTCATAAATCAAACTTTCACTTTTTAATACTTGGTTGCAAATCCTTTGCAGTCAATTACCGCCTGAAGTCTGGCACGCATAGACATCACCAGACGCTGGGTTTCATCCCTGGTGATGCTCTGCCAGACCTCTATTGCAACTGTCTTCAGTTCCTGCTTGTTCTTGGGGCTTTCTCCCTTCAGTTTTGTCATCCAAATCAGGTGAACGGTGTAGGAATTACAACAGTTTGTATATGTGCCTCCCACTTTTTAAGGGACCAAAAGTAATGGGACAATTGGCTGCTCAGCTGTTCAGTGGCCAGGTGTGTGTTATTCCCTCATTATCCCATTTACAAAGAGCAGATACAAGCTCCAGTGTTCATTTCAAGCGTGCTATTTGCATTTGTTGCTGTTAACTCTCAATATGAGATCCAAGGAGCTGTCACTATCAGTGAAGCAAGCCACCATTAGGCTAAAAAAACAAAACAAACCCATCAGAGAGATAGCAAACACATTAGGTGTGGCCAAATCAACTGTTTGGAACATCCTTAAAAAGAAAGAACTCACCAGTGAGCTCAGCAACACCAAATGACCCGGAAGACCACGGAAAACAAATGTGGTGGATGACCGAAGAATTATTTCCCTGGTGAAGAAAACACCCTTCACAACAGTTGGCCAGATCAAGAACACTCTCCAGGAGGTAGGTGTATGTGTGTCAAAGTCAACAATCAAGACTTCACCAGAGTAAATACAGAGGGTTCACCACAAGATGTAAACCATTGGTGAGCCTCAAAAACAGGAAGGCCAGATTAGAGTTTGCCAAACAACATCTAAAAAAGCCTTCACAGTTCTGGAACAACATCCTATGGACAGATGAGACTAAGATCAACTTGTACCAGAGTGATGGGAAGAGAAGAGTATGGAGAAGGAAAGGAACTGCTCATGATCCAAAGCATACCACCTCATCAGTGAAGCATGGTGGTGGTAGTGTCATGGCGTGGGCATGTATGGCTGCCAATGGAACTGGTTCTCTTGTATTTATTGATGATGTGACTGCTGACAAAAGCAGCAGGATGAATCCTGAAGTGTTTCGGGGAATATTATCTGCTCATATTCAGCCAAATGCTTCAGAACTCATTGGACGGCGCTGCACAGTGCAGAGGGACATTGGTTGCTTTTGCAGTAAGCTTCGGGTCAAAGATTTTTTTTAAGGGAAAGAAGTGGAATGTTATGCAATAGCCAAGTCAATCACCTGACCTGAATCCGATTGAGCATGCATTTCACTTGCTGAAGACAAAACTGAAGGGAGAATGCCCCAAGAACAAGCAGGAACTGAAGACAGTTGCAACAGAGGTCTGGCAGAGCATCACCAGGGATGAAACCCAGCGTCTGGTGATGTCTATGCGTTCCAGACTTCAGGCGGTAATTGACTGCAAAGGATTTGCAACCAAGTATTAAAAAGTGAAAGTTTGATTTATGACTGTTAATCTGTCCCATTACTTTTGGTCCCTTAAAAAGTGGGCGGCACATATACAAACTGTTGTAATTCCTACACCGTTCACCTGATTTGGATGTAAATACCCTCAAATTAAAGCTGAAAGTCTGCAGTTAAAGCACATCTTGTTCATTTTATTTCAAATCCATTGTGGTGGTGTATAGAGCCAAAAATATATTATTATAGTATTGTGTCGATGTCCCAATATTTATGGACCGGACTGTACATTTCTTTAATATACACTACTGACAATTAACTCAAGAAATAAAGAGAAAACGGTTTGTTTATTTTTTGAAAGGGCTACTGTAGCCCCCAAAAATCTACCAAACATTTTGAAGATCATATATTAAACATTACAAAAAAGTATATTTGTATGAAAAATGAGTAACCTGTTGTGAAGAAAAAATACATTCAATTGAGATACTGGGATTGTTTTTTCTTCTGATCCTGATTTTACAGGAATCAAAGGGACAGTGACCTGGAATTTAACTGTGTATAATAAGGTAAAAAAATACACTTACATTCTCATTTTAATCTAAAGATAAAGTAGATCAACACACTTTGTTGAAACATATTTTGTTCTGATTTATAGGTAATTTTATTACATTAACATCATTTATTTTAGATGCAAACAAACAAACAAAAAAAAACACGTAATTTTGTTAATGTACGAGGCATATTCTTTAAGTCAATAATAGAAAGTTTTGGACTGTAGTGGCCCTTTAAGAGGTTGTTTTACCAAAGGATTACAGCGACACCTGGTGGCTAAATTTGAGCAGGTTTAATACAAATTTGCAAATATTATAAAAATTAAATAAAAACAATCCATGTATTCTATACCAAGAAGCAGACCTAGGAGCAACTTTTGGACTGTGATGCTCAGTAAAATTTTAGAACAAAGTTGCTCCTAAAATGTCCTGAATTAATTCACCTTATCACTGATCGGAAATATTAAGGTAATAAATTAGGTAACTTTTTGTGTGTATGTTTTTTTTCTTCTTACATTTTTTACAATGCCCTTCTAAAACTTAATACAATACAAGGTAGTTATGTACAAGAATGGAATTTTGACTGAATTTGTATTTGTTACAATTAAAATTATTATCCTTTTAAAAATTATTGCAAAAATTGGGATACAATTTAATAAATTTCTTATTTAGCTATTAAAATGGTAAATACTGTACAGCAGATGCATGTTTTTCCCCTCCTCTTAACCACCAACTGTCACTGTCTACCCAGCACAACATTCATTACACCAACAAAGCCCCAAATTGGATAATTGGACAAGTCTTCCTGGATATAAAAATCCTAACCTCACTATGTTTTTCCTTTATTAAAAGCCCATACATGTCAATATCCTTGAAATTTTTCACACACACATTACATCTCTCTCGAAAGAGATATAGATATATATAAACACACACACCAATTAATGACAAGTACCAAGGGCCCACTGTATATATCTTTTGTTTCTTGTGATTATATGCAACAATAAAAGTCAACATAGACCTAACAAAAGACTCTTCTGATTGGATATTTCTCTCTAAGATGCAGATAGGACCTGCTTTACTGTTGGCAGACATATTTGTTTCTGTCAGTGTTTGTACCGTGGGTGCAGTGGCCATATTTGTTACGGACAGTTATTGTTATGAGTGAACCATCATAGTGTATGAACATAGCAATACTAACAAAGAAATGGGACCTCGCGTGTTACATGTTCCTATCCCCCACCCCCAGGTCTGTATAACACACTTTCTGCTTGTATATCATTGTTGATATATATGGTGGTAACTGAAGTAATCCACCTGAAGAGGACAGAGCCTGTGACACACCAGTGGGAGGGGAGGGGTGTACAGCAGTTCTCACTCTGGACCTGCCTGGCGTCTATGTAACACGCAAGGTCCAAGAAATGTGCAGCTGGGGTCCAATGCTAGACATTTTAATGAATTGATAAGCTAATGGATTACAGCAATGTATATACTTCTTTATGGTGTCTATATTTTTATGAACATAGTTAAAGAAATTATGAGTTTAAAGACTGCACAATTGTTATTTTAATGTCTGTTGTCCTTTGGATACTTACTAGAGTGACGATTGCACACTCAGCGGTCAGCTGAGCGGCGCTAAAGAGAGTCCGCACAAAGCGGTAGATGTGCTTATGGTCAGGGTCATGTTTACAATACTCATCCGTCACTTCTTCTCTCTGAAAACAAACAAAACGCAATAAAACATAAGATCAAAACACTGCACGAAAACTGTCCAACAAATCTCAAACGTCAGAGAAGAAAAAGTCAGAAGGTCATTCTGAAGGTCAGATCATTAAGGATGGCAAATGTTATGTTGCAATAAGAAATGTGAAAACTGTTGGGGAAGAGAGGCACCGGGGGGGGGGGGGGGGGGGGGGGTGTCTGAGAGGGAAAGAGACACGGGGAGGGTGGGGAAGAAAGAAAGAGGCACAGTGGAGGGAGGGGAAGAAAGAAAGAGGCACAGTGGAGGGAGGGGAAGAAAGAAAGAGGCACAGTGGAGGGGGGGGAAGAAAGAAAGAGACACAGGTGGGGTGGGGGGGGAGAAAGACACAGGTGGGGTGGGGGGGGAGAAAGAGACACAGGTGGGGGAGAGGGAGGAAAGAGACACAGGTGGGGGAGAGGGAGGAAAGAGACACAGGTGGGGGAGAGGGAGGAAAGAGACACAGGTGGGGGAGAGGGAGGAAAGAGACACAGGTGGGGGGAAGAAAGAGACACAGGTGGGGGGAAGAAAGAGACACAGGTGGGGGGAAGAAAGAGACACAGGTGGGGGGAAGAAAGAGACACAGGTGGGGGGGAGAAAGACACACAGGTGGGGGGGAGAAAGAGACACAGGTGGGGGGGAGAAAGACACACAGGTGGGGGGGGGGGGAGAAAGACACACAGGTGGGGGGGGGGGGGGGGGGAGAAAGACACACAGGGGGGGGGGGGGGGGGGAGAAAGACACACAGGTGGGGGGGGGGGGGAGAAAGACACACAGGTGGGGGGGGGGGGGAGAAAGACACACAGGTGGGGGGGGGGGAGGAGAAAGACACACAGGTGGGGGGGGGGGGGGAGAAAGACACACAGGTGGGGGGGGGGGGAGAAAGACACACAGGTGGTGGGGGAGAAAGACACACAGGTGGTGGGGGAGAAAGACACACAGGTGGGGGGGGGGAGAAAGACACACAGGTGGGGGGGGGAGAAAGACACACAGGTGGGGGGGGGGGGAGAAAGACACACAGGTGGGGGTGGGGGGTGAAAGACACACAGGTGGGGGGGGGGGGGGGAGAAAGACACACAGGTGGGGGGGGGGGGAGAAAGACACACAGGTGGGGGGGGGGAGAAAGACACACAGGTGGGGGGGGGAGAAAGACACACAGGTGGGGGGGGGGAGAAAGACACACAGGTGGGGGGGGGGAGAAAGACACACAGGTGGGGGGGGGGAGAAAGACACACAGGTGGGGGGGGGGGAGAAAGACACACAGGTGGGGGGGGGAGAAAGACACACAGGTGGGGGGGGAGAAAGACACACAGGTGGGGGGGGAGAAAGACACACAGGTGGGGGGGGGGGGGGAGAAAGACACACAGGTGGGGGGGGGGGGGGGAGAAAGACACACAGGTGGGGGGGGGGGGGAGAAAGACACACAGGTGGGGGGGGGGGAGAAAGACACACAGGTGGGGGGGGGGGGAGAAAGACACACAGGTGGGGGGGGGGGAGAAAGACACACAGGTGGGGGGGGGGAGAAAGACACACAGGTGGGGGGGGGGGAGAAAGACACACAGGTGGGGGGGGGGGAGAAAGACACACAGGTGGGGGGGGGGGAGAAAGACACACAGGTGGGGGGGGGGAGAAAGACACACAGGTGGGGGGGGGAGAAAGACACACAGGTGGGGGGGGGAGAAAGACACACAGGTGGGGGGGGGGGAGAAAGACACACAGGTGGGGGGGGGGGAGAAAGACACACAGGTGGGGGGGGGGGGAGAAAGACACACAGGTGGGGGGGGGGGAGAAAGACACACAGGTGGGGGGGGGGGAGAAAGACACACAGGTGGGGGGGGGGGAGAAAGACACACAGGTGGGGGGGGGGAGAAAGACACACAGGTGGGGGGGGGGGGGAGAAAGACACACAGGTGGGGGGGGGGGAGAAAGACACACAGGTGGGGGGGGGGGAGAAAGACACACAGGTGGGGGGGGGGGAGAAAGACACACAGGTGGGGGGGGGGGGAGAAAGACACACAGGTGGGGGGGGGGAGAAAGACACACAGGTGGGGGGGGGAGAAAGACACACAGGTGGGGGGGGGAGAAAGACACACAGGTGGGGGGGGAGAAAGACACACAGGTGGTGGGGGAGAAAGACACACAGGTGGTGGGGGAGAAAGACACACAGGTGGTGGGGGAGAAAGACACACAGGTGGTGGGGGAGAAAGACACACAGGTGGTGGGGGAGAAAGACACACAGGTGGTGGGGGAGAAAGACACACAGGTGGTGGGGGAGAAAGACACACAGGTGGTGGGGGAGAAAGACACACAGGTGGTGGGGGAGAAAGACACACAGGTGGTGGGGGAGAAAGACACACAGGTGGTGGGGGAGAAAGACACACAGGTGGTGGGGGAGAAAGACACAGGTGGTGGGGGAGAAAGACACAGGTGGTGGGGGAGAAAGACACAGGTGGTGGGGGAGAAAGACACAGGTGGTGGGGGAGAAAGACACAGGTGGTGGGGGAGAAAGACACAGGTGGTGGGGGAGAAAGACACAGGTGGTGGGGGAGAAAGACACAGGTGGTGGGGGAGAAAGACACAGGTGGTGGGGGAGAAAGACACAGGTGGTGGGGGAGAAAGAGACACAGGTGGTGGGGGGAGAAAGAGACACAGGTGGTGGGGGAGAGAGACACAGGTGGTGGGGGAGAAAGAGACACAGGTGGTGGGGGTGCCACGGCTTATACTAGAGTATATACGGTATATATACAGTGTAAATAAAAAGTCTACAGACCCCTGTTAAAATGTCAGGTTTCTGTGCTTTTAAAAAATGACAAAGATAAATCATTTCAGAACTTTTTCCCCCTTCAATGTGACCTATAAACTGTACAACTCAATTGAAAAACAAAACTGAAATGTTTTAGGTAGAGGGAAGAAAATATATAAAAATAAAATAATATGGATGCATAAGTATGCACACCCTTAAACTAATACTTTGTTGAAGCACCTAGTGATTTTATTACAGCACTCAGTCTTTTTGGGTATGAGTCTATCAGCATGGCACATTTGACTTGGCAAGATTTGCCCAATATTGACTGGTATTTGGAATTGTTCATAATTCCCTCTATCTTAACTAAGGCCCCAGTTCCAGCTGAAGAAAAACAGCCCAAGGCATGTTGCTGCCACCACCATGCTTCACTGTGGGTATGGTGTTCTTTTGGTGATGTGCAGTGTTTTTGCGCCAAACATATCTTTTGGAATTATGGCCAAAAAGTTCAACCTTGGTTTCATCAGACCACAACAACTTTTCCCACATGCTTTTGGGAGACTTCAGGTGTGTTTTTGCAAAATGTAGCCTGGCTTGGATGTTTTTCTTCGTAAGAAAAGGCTTTTGTCTTGACACTCTACCCCATAGCCCAGACATATGAAGAATATGGGACATTGTGGTCACATGTACCCCACAGCCAGGACTTGCCAGATATTCCTGCAGCTCCCTTAATGTTGCTGTAGGCCTCTTGGTAGCCTCCCAGACCAGTTTTCTTCTCGTCTTTTCATCAATTTTGGAGGGCGCTCCAGTTCTTGGTAATGTCACTGTTGTGCCATATTTTCTCCACTTGATGATGACTGTCTTCACTGTGTTCCATGGTATATCTAATGCCTTGGAAATTCTTTTGTACCCTTCTCCTGACTGATACCTTTTAAAAATGAGATCCCTCTGATGCTTTGGAAGCTCTCTGTGGACCATGGCATTTGCGGTGGGATGTGATTAAGACAATTTCAGGAAAGACCAACTAGAGCAGCTGAACTTTATTTGGGGTTATTCAGAGGCACTTTAAATGATGGCAGGTGTATGCTGACTCCTATTTAACATGATTTGGAATGTGATTGCTTAATTCTGAACACAGCTACATCCCCAGTTATAAGATGGTGTGCAGACTTATGCAACCACATTATTATTATTATTATTATTATTATTTTTTTTTTCTTGCATCCACCAAAAACATTTCAGTTTGTTTTTCAATTGAGTTGTACAGTTTATAGGTCACATTAAAGGTGGAAAAAGTTCTGAAAAGATTTATCTTTGTCTCATTTTTTTACAGCACAGAAACCTGACATTAACAGGGGTGTGTAGACTTTTTGTATCCACTGTATATCCTTTAATAATGACTAGAGCATTTGTAATAATTATTGGGGCCCAAGGACACCAAGCATAATATAATTCCAAACTATAAATGCATTGTCTTATTGTATCCTTATATTGTAGTAAGAGACTTTGGTACTTTAGTAACTATAACTTACTGTTAAAGGATGCAATTTTTCATCAAATATATCCAAGGATCTGTCAGAGTCCCTATAAAACAAAACAGTCTTTAAAATACATTGACTTAGCTTCCAATTTCCAGTTAGTAAGATTACTGTGCTCCCAAACTTTCAATATACACTTTTGAAGGACTACTGGCAAAAAAAATATTGTGACAGCTTTTTTTTTCTGTGTTCTTGCTTTTACAATCTGAAGGCGACTTTGAATACAAAGAAGTATTTAGCTGCTTCAATTAAAATGTAGCAGCACTATGTCGGCAATGTTTTCTGCAGGAGTAATATAAATCTAGCATATAATACCACTCCTGAGGAGTAATAGGGGCTATCTAGCTGCTAAAACAAGGCACTGGTGACAATTGTATAGAGTAATTACATATTAGTTGATATTAGAGCCTGCTGTAAATGTGGGACTTCAGTGGTCATTAAAGGAAGTGTTACCGGCAAACGGTGACCGTACAATCTATAGGTGAACTCAGAATATTACATATCCATCCATTAAACTAGAATAATCGTTAAGAAGAAAACATAACTTACCTGTTCTTTATGTGGTAATATATTGCTAGGGTGACACTGCAGAAAAAAGAAAAATAGATGTTAAAAGGACGACTGTACAATACCAAAAATAAGTTTGAAAGGTTTGGGTCTAAGAGCATGATTAGGCAGGAAAAAGCTGGGTTTTAATAAAAAATAAAAAAATATATATATTAAATATAATATGTATTGACTTCTCTCCTGGACCTTGGAGGAATACATGATATTTTGGTGGATGTTTCTTGTTCTGTGACCGGATCGGGTCACTTTTGAGCACATCCATTTATCTAGCAAATCCTCCTAACCTGTCCCGCTTCACGTATACACCATCAAAAAAAAAAAAAAAAACTGTTTATGGGCCAGTACATTTGAAATTCCTTGTGTGGGATCCGCCCCCAAAGCCTCTATGTAGGCAGAGCATCCCAGCCAATCAGCTGTCAGAGAAACAGATACATTGTTGTAGCTGCCTATGATTGGTCACAACCAATTACGAATTTTATGCTAATTTAGCTTGGATTTCCGGGGGAGAGCTGCTCTCAAAATCAAAGGCAAGTTTATTAAAAAAAATGTTTTTCATACACTACAGATTCTGCTCTCAGATGCATGAGACATCCATATACATTGGAAGCCAAAAGAAACAGAAGAGCCGCTACACCCAGGATCTGTAGCCATCAGTATGGGTTATATTATTATGTATCACTTCAACTATATGCATAAATACCTTATGCATTCATTTTAACCATTAAATGCATGGTCTTAGAGATGGCAGTTTTGTAGTATAGTGTAAAAACATCAGTTTTCATAAAATAATTAACTCAAGTAGTGTCAAAAGACCACTGTTGTTGGTTATATATTACAAAGATTTGACCGTTTACATTAGCAGCTATGTGATCATGGGCATTTTCAGAAAATCTTAGTTTTAGCAGAATATACTGTTCTCTTGAGACAAGTGGCTGGGAGCCTGAGGGGTTGTGCTCTATATTCTATTTAACATTAGAGAAAGGGGAATATGCGGTCTCACTGGAGAGAGAATTCAGCTTTACCCACCCCTGCACATGCTCAGAATGTCTCAATTCAGACAGCAAACCCTACTTTACCCTGATCTCTTATCACTCAAAGGATTACATACAGCAGTCACTAAATGTAAGATTTGAATTGTATTGTACAAATATGAAGTTCACTACATAGTGCAGCTATGTTATAATATAGCATATTTGTTAATTCACTCACCATTTTATTGTGCTTCTGAGATTAGGTTGACTGACTGTGCTGTCATCTAGAAATATAGTGGAGCATGAGCTGTACTTCTTAGTGAGCTGCCCTGGAGATACCTAGTGAACAAAAAAGGAGAAGAGAGATGATCACATAGCACTAGAATAGCAACTCGAGGCAGCTCTGACTTTTTTTTTGTGCATACCTTCACATACCAATAGAATGAGGGGTAGAGGGAGGAAGAGGGTTTAGAGGGAGGAAGAGGGTTTAGAGGGAGGAAGAGGGTTTAGAGGGAGGAAGAGGGTTTAGAGGGAGGAAGAGGGTTTAGAGGGAGGAAGAGGGTTTAGAGGGAGGAAGAGGGTTTAGAGGGAGGAAGAGGGTTTAGAGGGAGGAAGAGGGTTTAGAGGGAGGAAGAGGGTTTAGAGGGAGGAAGAGGGTTTAGAGGGAGGAAGAGGGTTTAGAGGGAGGAAGAGGGTTTAGAGGGAGGAAGAGGGTTTAGAGGGAGGAAGAGGGTTTAGAGGGAGGAAGAGGGTTTAGAGGGAGGAAGAGGGTTTAGAGGGAGGGGGGGGGGAGAGTGGCAGAGGGAGGGGGGGGGGAGAGGGGCAGAGGGAGGGGGGGGGAGAGGGGCAGAGGGAGGGGGGGGGGGAGAGGGGCAGAGGGAGGGGGGGGGGGAGAGGGGCAGAGGGAGGGGGGGGAGAGGGGCAGAGGGAGGGGGGGGGAGAGGGGCAGAGGGAGGGGGGGAGAGGGGCAGAGGGAGGGGTGGAGAGGGGCAGAGGGAGGGGTGGAGAGGGGCAGAGGGAGGGGTGGAGAGGGGCAGAGGGAGGGGTGGAGAGGGGCAGAGGGAGGGGGGGAGAGGGGCAGAGGGAGGGGGGGAGAGGGGCAGAGGGAGGGGGGGAGAGGGGCAGAGGGAGGGGGGAGAGGGGCAGAGGGAGGGGGGGAGAGGGGCAGAGGGAGGGGGGGAGAGGGGCAGAGGGAAGGGGGGAGAGGGGCAGAGGGAGGGGGGGAGAGGGGCAGAGGGAGGGGGGGAGAGGGGCAGAGGGAGGGGGGGAGAGGGGCAGAGGGAGGGGGGAGAGGGGCAGAGGGAGGGGGGGAGAAGGGCAGAGGGAGGGGGGGAGAAGGGCAGAGGGAGGGGGGGAGAAGGGCAGAGGGAGGGGGAGAAGGGCAGAGGGGGGGAGAGGGGCAGAGGGGGGGAGAGGGGCAGAGGGGGGGAGAGGGGCAGAGGGGGGGAGAGGGGCAGAGGGGGGGAGAGGGGCAGAGGGGGGGAGAGGGGCAGAGGGGGGGAGAGGGGCAGAGGGGGGGAGAGGGGCAGAGGGGGGGAGAGGGGCAGAGGGGGGGAGAGAACACACACACAGGGGGGTGATAACGGGGGGGGGGACAGGGGAGGGAGAGTGGGCAAAGAGACACAGGAGGGAGACAGGGTGGGAAAGACTTGCTCTTTGCGGGGCATGAAAGTTGCGGGTTGTGTGAGGCCTGCAATGAGGACGATAATGTAGATGGGGGGGCTAGACCGAAGGCGCTTATCGTGAGGCCCACAAGTTAGAGGGGGGAGAGCCTTGCATTGTGTGGCCGTCTGGAAACGGGCAAGTCGCTAGTTCTATATAAACCGAGGCGAAAACCCTCTTTCCCAAAAACTAATGTACATCTCTTCCATTGCTTGAGCATAGTCACGTCATTTCATAAGGGTGGTTTGTACAAATATTGATGAATACGGGATAGACCTCCTCAGATGAAAACTATCCCCATGTAACAAATTATTCTTATCAGTTGGATTTCTATATAATCTGTTATCCAATCTATTGCACAGCACGAGTATAACAAACAAACAAAAACACAATCTCATGAACAGAACTTGACTGGTCAAATTGAGGGGTACAAATTCATTTATCACAAACCCATGCATAAATAAGAAGCTTGCAATGGTAAGGGGGGGGATGTAGACCCTATTGCTGTACCTGACATCTGTAACCACAATGTGTTATCAAGGGTGAAATAAGTATAAAGTCAATAAACTTGCAAAAGAATTCAATTGGTAGTCCCAAATAATTATTATTGGATTTTTTTTCTTTTCTAACATTTAAACCAAGTGTTGTGGAATAACATGCATGGTGACTAATATAGCAGAAAAAAGAATTTCTTCCATGTGTCTGATAAGAATAAAAAGTATGACAGTCCTTCAGATAAGTGGTCCTTACTAAGGTATCTCAAGGAGTTCATCTGTAGACAAACGGTCTTTAAAAGAGGACAATTGCTTGTTTTTAGCAACATCATTAGATCATTATCAAACAGCCTCTGAAAGCTCTTAATAGAAGCACAATGGCTTTGCTGGTTGTTGAGCTGTGATGCCAGTTGCCTTCATCATTTGAATACAAAGCGCCATTTGGCCTCAATGAACATAATTTGGCCTTTTTTTTTTTTTATAGAATGTTTCTCCGGTTTCTTGAAGGATGTTTTTTTTTTATTAAAGACATTTGAGAAATAATAAAAAAATGTTTATTTGCCTCTGAAAAACAATTAATATTGTAACAAACCGCATTATATTATTTACCAGTCGGTTATTACATATACTTTTATGAGACTTCCCCCAAAACCCTGTCACCCACTAGGAAATCCTTATCCTATATGCTTTGGCAACACTTGTTTTTCATTCAGTAAAGAGGATTTGATTATATTTACATGGTGATGTATTTAAGACAGACATCAGTAGTGCTGTAGAATAGCCTCAATCCACTAGATGGCGATATTTACTATAAACTAGTGACGGTATTAATTTGGCTTATTGCGAAGAGCTCCTACACCCACCATGCTTATTAACGTGTTTAATATGAATACAAACACAATTAACATATATAAGCAAAAATAAAGTCAGAGGGGCTCATTAAGAGATATAAATAACCTACTTAGAATAGTTCTAAGGGCCTGATAACTAAAAGAGAAGCCTGTTTTAGCCACTTGTGCCCTACATGGGGAGACATATCCTGTAGTATATCAGTCTGGTCCCACTCCAGCCCTGAAATACCAGGCAATTCTACCCTGAACAGGAGAAAGGATATGGATGTACAGTCAAAACAATATTTTAATATTTAAATTAAATATATTGTAACTTGGAGCTAATCCAATGAGTGCCTCTGTTCAGAAAGGGACATACTAAGAGATAGATAAATGGTAAATGGAAGTCAAACCTCTTGAAAAGCTTGTCATTCTAAAAATGTATCACTATCTACAGCAGGGGTGGGCAAGTGGAGGGCCACCCACAGGCCTGGATTTGATGATAGTCATCCTGATTGACTCACCTGTGCACAGAAAGGATATCTTCAAATACAGGCTTGTGTGTGGCCCTCCAGGACCAAACATGACCACCACTGATCTACAGCAAAACTGATTATTCACTTGTGTGCGCGCGTTTGCTTATATGTAATATAAGCCCACAGTGCCTTGCAAAAGTATCCCAGTGCCGGCTGCTGAAAAGCATCCCCACAGCATGATGCTGCCACCACCATGTTTCACTGTGGGGGTGGTGTTCTTTGGGTGATGTGATGTGTTGGGTTTGTGCCAGACATAGCGTTTTCTTTGATGGCCAAAAAGTTTAGTCTCATCAGACCAGAGCACCTTCCTCCATACATTTTGGGAGTCTCCCACATGCCTTTTCACAAACTCAAAAATGTGCCATTTTGTTTTTTGCTGAAAGTAATGGCTTTCTTCTGGCAACTCTGCCATAAAGCCCAACTCTGTGGAGCGTACGGCTTATTGTTGTCCTATGTACAGATACTCCAGTCTCTGATGTGGAACTCTGAAGCTCCTCCAGCGTTACCTTAGGTCTCTGTGCTGCCTCTCTGATTAATGCCCTCCTTGCCCGGTCCGTGAGTTTTGGTGGGCGACCGTCTCTTGGTGTGTTTACTGTTGTGCCATGTTCTTTCCATTTGGTTATGATAGATTTGATGGTGCTCCTGGGGATCATCAAAGATTTGGATTTTTTTTTTTTAACCTAAGCCGGACTTGTACTTTTCAACAACATTACTTGTTTGGAGAGTTCCTTGGTCCTCATGGCAGTGTTTGGTTAGTGGTGCCTCTTGCTTAGGTGTTGCAGCCCCTGGGGGCTTTCAAAAAAGGCGTGTATATGTAATGACAGGTCATGTGACATTTAGATTGCACACAGGTGGACATCATTTCACTAATTATGTGACTTTTGAAGGTAATTGGTTACAGCAGAGCTCTTTATGGGCTTCATAACAAAGGGGGTGAATAGAAAAAAAAAATAGTTTTATGTATATGTTTTTCTCATTTCACTTAACCAACTTCGACTATTGTGTTCTGATCCATCACATAAAATTCAAAATAGGTAAAAAGTCAAGTGGGGTGAATACTTTTGCAAGGCACTAAATATATCAAAACACAATACTACAATCTTTTGTATATTTATTTATTTAAAAAAAACAAAGCCAGAGACGCTCAATCCAAGAATGAACAATCTCCCAAATCTGTTTTTTGGGCATATAACCTACTCAATGACTATTGGTGCTTACTCTCCTGAAGGTTGAAAGAGGAATGCAGGCACGAATCCCTTGCTCATTGTGCCATAGGGATTGTGGCTACATCTCTGACTAGGCCCACAGAGGCAGAAAGGTATGTCTGGGGTTTGAAGTTTCTCCTGTGCACGGTAGAATTGCCTGGTATTTTGGGACTGGATCACTAGTGAGTGGGACCAGACTGATATACTATAGGATATTTCTCCCTGTGAAGGACACAAGTGGCTAAAACAGTTTTATGGGCATAGAAACCCAATCAGAGGGCAGCCTAACATAACAGTTTGTTCTTTGATTGAGCGCCTCAGACTGTTTTTGCCAATGTATATTTATATATGTAAAAATAACTATATCTCAGCATCCCAGGATGCACTGCAGCAGGATCAGTGAACACATTCCTTAAAGGCCTAGTGCAGGACTGTATATAAATAGGACATATAAACTCAAACACGTTCACACTACAATAAATCAGACGGCTTGTATTTACTTACATGATTTATGTGGTTACTCTTCCTCTTTTCTCTTACTGGAAAAGATAAAAAATAAAAACATGGTTATATCACTTGTCTGTTTGTCCTGCACAGATTGTTCATAAAAACAGAGATAGAGCTCAACATATTATTGTGATAAAGGGCAAGATCGCACCTATGTACACAAGGTTTAGGGCAGGGATGTCCAAACTCTGTCCTAGTAGACCGCACACAGGCCTGGATTTGTGGATATCCCTGCAGCACCCAGGTGAGACTATTGCTTCTTCAGTCATCCCAATTGACTCATCTGTGCACAGAATGTAAATCCTCAAATCCAGGTCTGTGTGCGGCCCAGCAGGAAAGTTTGGACACCCGTGGTTTAAGGGCTAATGTTGTCTAAAACGTTTGGTAACGCTTTTGAAGAGCATAAACGTTTCAACTGATCTTCCCCTTGTAGAAAACATGATATATTTAGTAAAATTATGAGCGCAGTTATCCTGCAGAGCACACCCCTGCTTATCAGTCCACACTGATAAAGGGCCATTGTATAATTTTCTAAATATAACTAGAATATTGCCAGTCAAAAAAAGACTGCAATGAAATTGTAAGTGAGCTAATGCTGGTACGGTAATGTATGGTAATCAAATAAATAATACATTACTAAATTAATATACTTATTTGGAAGTAACATATGCAGGAAGCATTGTGTTTAAGAGCTGAAAATCTGTTTTGATGTTGCTGCAGCATCCAATCTGTGTTTTCAGTGTTGTGGAGCTGCTGTGTAAGTGTCAGCAATGTGTGCAGTGTGTAGTGTAAATAGTGTGCGTGTGTGAGGAAAATCCGTTAGGGTAGCTGTGTACTTCCGCATTGTGTAAGTTAGTGTTGTAAACTGGCGCCTAATGGGTGTATTACGTGGCTGTGGCCGATTTTGAGTCCTTGTTCTTGGACCTCGTACTGCTTTTTTGAAAAATCCCTATGTGTCGTATTTTTGTGAGGTCGTAATATTTTTGTTTGTAAGTGGCGCGGCTCGTATTTGCGGATGCTAAGTCCGTAAGTGTTGCGGTGGTAGCCTCCACCTCCGCAAATGTGGCCCCTCGCTTCGCGAAGTTTCAACAAGAAATTAAAAATATATTTTGCTAACTTCAAGGTAAGTGTTTAAATGCTTATGTTGGTAGTTTTTCATGCAAAAAATGTTTTCTTACACTACTAATTCTCCTCTATCAGATGCACTCATAACCCTGCTCGCTTACATATCCATTTAGGATTATGAACTGGGATTGGGTAACAATGGTTGAGAAAAGTCTATCTAGACATTCAGACACCAGTCTCACAGCTGACTCAAAGGTTCAAATTAACTGCAACATATATAGTCTACTGGTGGGTGGGTGTATATGGTGCTTATTTCTTTAGGACTAGCTGTACTTTGACTATAGGACATCAGCTCATTAAAGCTTACATGAAATAAACATGACATCACTGATTTCTGTAGTATCCCTCAGTATTTGAAAGCATAACAGAGTAACATATTCGCTACTGCATAAGTATACACTTAGCAGATGGCAACATTGGAACCATTGCATTACCATTAGCTGTGGATATTGTATCAAATGTAAATACAAAGATATAGATATGATCTATAACTAAGGTGAATTGTAAATAAATGTTATCTTAATTACTTGACAAAAAAAAATATATTACTTTATGCATTTTTTATTCAGCTCTGCATCAAGCTCAGTGGAACTAAATTATACTGGAAGCACTAATGCAAACATATACACACACACACTTGTTTATATACATCTACAAGCTATAAAAAAATTAAAAAAAAAGCTGTCATCAATCCTCAGATTTTTTGGTCTAAATTTATTTTAAAATCCCTATCGGCACTAAATGTAGATGTTTAAAATTTAAACCATTTTTATTTCAAATTTATCTAAAAGTCAAATATGGTCTTTTTTTGTACTTTTTTTTGTACTTATATTTATTTAGAGAGAAATAACTACATGTTGATACATCCATGATGGCATCACCATGTAGTTATGGTGGCAGTTGTGTGTGAGTGGCATTTACATTTTTTGGACAATATTCCCATTTCCTGATATAAGGGATGAGAGTGAATGGGTGTGGTGTCAATTTCTGTCCAATCCAGTTAAAGTCCCCACCCTTCCCTCTACTCCTCGAAAACAAACAAAAAACTCTTCAAAATGTTCTGATTTTCCACAGCTGCTAATGTGTTGCATATTTCACAAATATGTGCTTTAATTAAAGGCCCTAGACAACCAGTTGGGGAGGAAGGTCCTCCCACTTATTTATGCTTAAAATACCAAAGATTAAGGTTAATTTAATTTATTCAACACTTCCACTCAAACAGTTTGCAATAATAAAATAGAAATGAATATAACTGCAATTGATTGTTGTCAAAGTGAGTATCTTAGTGTAGATCACAGCATAGTGCGAGGTGTTGGGGGCCTGTAGCCCTCCCTCTAAGGCATATCTAAGTTTCCTGGATTATGGATGCATTTTATGGAGGAAAATCAGTAGTGCATGAAAAAATACCAAAATAAACATTTAGAAACTCACACTGATGTTTGCTAAACATTTTTATCATATTTTGGGGTCCCTGGGTTGCAAAGCAGTCTGGTATATGTAGTCTCTCTCTCTCCTTGTACTCCGATTCAGCTGTGAGCTCAGACCAGCAGCAGTTACTTCCTGTGGTATATACAGGAAACTTTGCACCTGGCTGCTTTCCTGTGTGTACTTGGTTATGTAAACTCCCTGTGGGTGTGCAAAGCTGGATTTTACTTTCCTGCCTATAACTTTGTAAGTACACTGAACTTATCTATATAACACATATTTTACTGTTAATCAATGCCTTTCTTACTAAAGATTTGAAACCCAAGAAATGTATATACACCTTAAAGTAAATGGATGATATTATTTATGGGTATAGGATACACATTTATGTCTCAAAGTATTATATGGAAGGTTCCTATATCACAATGAGATACATGTAAAATTAGATATAGTCTCAGAATTTCCCTGTATTGTTGGAATCGCTGCTGCATTTTGTGGGTAAGGATGTGATAAAAATAGCTGAAGATGACACATTTTCACAGAAATCTTCTATATGGTGAAGATCACATTCAAACAAAAAATGACAAAATGACAGGTGTTCGACAAGTCCCTGCAAAGACTGATCAGCCGAGCCTGCAAGACAAGTCATTACCTGAGCTTACACGGACGGCGACAATTTGAGTAAAAACACCCAGAATAAAATGTTTTTTTTAACAGAATAGTGTAGTAAATACCACCCAATACACTATAGGGATTCACCTGGTTAACAATCAAAACTGTATCTAAGAAAACATAATTAATGTTGTTTTAAAGGGACTCCACAAAAATTAACATGTTCTAGGCTATAATTAGAAAAAAGGGGGATATGATCTATATCTATAATATCCTTGGTGCTTTACACCACTATGGTCTGATAAAAATAAATAACTTTAATTGGATATATTTTGTCCAGAAATAAAGCCACTCAAAATACATATAAAATGAGTGCATTCTAAAGTAAATCCAAATTAATGTTACCATAAATATTAATCTCTAATCAAGGATACCCTAAATAAAGGGTTGAATGCCTATAGCTCTAATGGTCAAAAGTAATTAATCATCGTATATAAGAATAGACTGACACTCCTGAAAAAAAATCAGGATATGCTGATAATCATAGGATTTAGTAAAAGTTATCTATATAAAAAGCACTATTCAAAAACATATTAAAAAAAAAATAAAATACAGAGTAGGACAGAGATCCTAAATAAACTGGAGGCTTAATATAAATACATATATGCTATCAAAGACACTTGGGACAAAAAAAACAACAAATGATACCAAAAGCTGCAGATAACATTGGCAACTCGTTGCCACACTTAATATACTTGCTGTTCAATTGCCACGCTTTGTATGTATCCATATAACTTGTCCCATAAATCTACTGTGTCTGATGTGCCCTCCTGTGGCCTCTGTCCTCTAACTACAGATATAGTTGCCAACGGGCCGTTTCATCCATCCTCGTGGACTTTCTCAAAGGTTATGTTATATGCTGGCCTCTCTGGCTTATAAAGCCAGTTTACTTCCGGGTTCCGATATGTGCATTGCGTAATTGCGTCTTAAACGCAATGACGTAACTGTGTGTTCTAGGCTATCCTTAAAGAGCATGAAAATCTGGCTATACATGGTGTTACACGTTTATTTCTTAAGTGGATCTTTCTTGAAATATGTGTAACTATTCATGCTGGATTGGTATGCAAACAAATCGCTTTTGAATTCTAATTAGCTATACTCCTGTGCTAATTATTGTTTAGTCGTCCAGGCACATCCTACTCGCCGTGACCCTATGGACCGCAGCATGCAAGGCACAGCTGTTCCGTCACTTGTCGTGCTTAGCCAAAGATAATGGAGTGGGTTGCTAGTTCCTTCTCCAGGGAACCACAATTTGTCTGACTTCTCTGCTATGACCTTGACATCTTGAGTAACCCTACATGGCATAGCTCACAGCCTCATTGAAGTACACAAGCCCCTTCACCATGACAAGGTAGTGATCTAGAAGTGCCAAGTAGTAATTCGAATTGCATTATGCTTGTCTATATCTGTTGTGGCCAAAACAAGGTCCTCCAATGATGTCAGTTAGAACACCTCCCACACGCTTAAGTAATCAGAGCATCAAAATACCATAACAAGACACACTTTAGCAGCAAAACCAATGCGGTTTTCTCTGGAACTTTTCTTACTGTAGAGAAAATGGATAGCACAAAGTATAGTCTGTTTTTATTGCTCTTTAAGGTGAAACTGCCTTAAAACTGTAGCATCCAACACACCTGACCATTCAAGCATCTGATATATAAAATGCTATTTTGAAGAAACTGACTTGATATTGTGTAAAAATGATTTTACACAGTTTAAAATAAATAAATTACAGGCTTTTTTTAAATGACTGTATTCAATTTTGCTTTAACAATAATAGGCATATTGTCACGGCTCCTCAAAGGATCGGACTAGGAAAAACGTTGCATGTTTGTAAAGGAGCAAGAAACTGTACAAGTCACGTTGAATTTGTCAGTGCATGGAAGATGCCATGACAGTCATACTTCATTTCCAAGGCAGTTACTAAGCCAGGAAAAAAACACATGCCAAGATAGCAGGAAGTGAGAAACACATAAAAACAAACAAGCAGCATCTATTTAAAAGGCATATCTAAGTTTCCTGGATTATGAATGCATCTGATAGAGAGGTATCAGTAGTGTGTATAATTTTTTTTTTTTGCATGAAAAATCCCCAAAATAAACATTTACAAACACCCACATATACAAGACACACTATATAAACAAACTCACCATCAGTCTGGGACTTGCTGAGGAATATTGTGCTTGCTCGTGCATGGTCCGATGGGTTAGACTCAGGAGCCAAGTCTGGAGAGAAAAAAAGACAGAGATAGAAATGTCTATTAGCACGGCACAAATAGAAGTCACCGTGTATTAATCATGTTTTTTCCCCCCACGTTTTTAACATGATACAGTAGATTTCACATATAGTATATATGGTATTCAAAGCTATAGTTGGTAATTACTTCATCATTGGAATGCATTTTACTACAGCAAAATGACATGCAAGTTTGCAAGCTTTGGGGCAATCACTGCCAAGAACGTATGTCCAGTGTAAGCCATGTACAAGACTGGGCATGCTCACACCCCAGGGGGTCAATTATCTATGCACTTAACCCTTTACATCAGAGCATGCCCAGTATTTCCTATTCACAAGGTCCTACACTACAAACGACATTGAGAGCCCCAAGATATAAATCGACAATTATTGGCGACAGCCATGAAACAGATCTCTCGCTATTCTTGGGTGGATCAGAAAGGCTGACAAATGTAAGAACTACAAGAAATCAATGTAAAGAAAATTTTAACATTCAAGTGATAAAGTTCTTGTTCTTACATGTAGTTTTTAAGGGTATATCACACATTTTTGTTAAAGAATCTCACAAAACGGCTATTTGTTTTCTACATCTAGAAATGAATTTCCAGCAGATAAAACTGATGTCCTGACAGTATGTAATGATGCTGGGTCTGCAGGAGGATGCACCGCAGCAGAGTATTATTTATCCACTGGGTCAGCACAAATATCCTGCCAACAGCTCCTACTAAGACACTAAAAGATACCTGCAGTGCTGAACGGACAAATTATAAAAGGGCTAACGATTTTCGTTTGTTCTGAATTAATGGCTTCTCTTTTGTCAATCTGAACAGCCAGGACTGTATTGATACATCTGAAGCCATATGCAAAAGGAAGCCATCAATTCAGTAATTAGCGATAACAAGACAAGGCTCTCAAGCCGATAAACCATAGTGAATTCAAAACTTTTTTTTATTATTATTATTATGAAACTACATTTTTAATAGCTTCAGTTATTTAAATAAGCCTGTAGTGGCCATAAATCCACTAGTTGTGATCCATGCTACGCACACTGTTTGTTTTTCACACATGAATAAAACATATTACTGCAATTTTGCCTGACAGCTTTACGTGCAAGGATCAGTTATATCTGGTATTCATGTATTTCACTATCCGTAATTGCCGAGGGCTGAATGAGTTCAATGTCAAACAAAGGCCATAAATAAAAGCTGCGAGTATAAGCTCCATCACAAAGCTGTCTTCGAGGGCTCACATCTTCAGGACAAATTAAGTCCAATCGTTTGGTACATTATCAGGTTTCTTTATAAAAAAATACAACTTGTAATTTACCATTTGACACAATTAAAGTGGATATAAAAACATCTTGTTCAGGGTAGAATTGCCTGGTATTTTGGGGCTGGATCACCCTATTGAGTGAGACCAGCTTGACTACAGACACATCTTGTAGGATATCAAAAGGGCACAAGTGAGATAAGAGGCTGCTCTCAGAGAGGGTGACCATATCAACAGAACTAACTTATTAAGGTTAGTTGGTTATCTGACTTTACATCACAAAAACCTGCAAGTTCAATAAGGGTGTGTAGATCAAAGCCAGAAATCACAATAAATCATGTTTGCAGCCAGAATGTTATAGGTATTGGGACAAACATATGCACCCCGCTCCAACTAAGTGTCACCTTCTGCAATTATTAGAGCAGTAGGTTTTTGTAGTGGTTTCCTGGTGTTCCAGTGGTTAAGATTCAGTGCTTTTACCACTGCGACCCGGGTTTGATTACAGTCAGGGAACCAAGAGGTCACATCACCTTTGAAGTCAAGCCAGGTTGGGCCACTCCAGTATCTCTGCCATGAATACCAAGTGGTTTAGCATGGTAGGTTTTGGTTCATGAGGTCAAGGAGAGTCAGACATGAGTGAAAGACGCACGCACACATATTTTTGTAAATAAGTATCTGGCAACATTGCACACCTGGATTTTTGCAATTTACCCCCTACCCCCGGTAAAAAAAAGTTTAAATGCCTTGAAATCACCTCCATAGGTCGTTACACAAGTTTTCTATGGGTTAGAGGTCTGTGCCCTGAGTTGGCCATTCCAAGACTTTGATCTCCATTTTCTGAAGTCATCCCTTGGATGTCATCTTTGGGTCATTATGTTGGAAGCTTTCTGACAGAGGCCACAGCTTATGTGGTAAAACATCTTGATATTTGGAGCTAGTCATATCCCATCTATCCTGACTAGAACACCTGTCCCTGTTGAATAGACTTAGGCCCAAAGTATGATGGCAGCCCAAAAGCATAATGCTGCCACCCCCTTGCTTCACAGCAGGCAAAGTGTTCATTGGACAAAGTTTCAAAGCTTGATGCTGCCACCATCTTGCTTCACAGTAGATATGTTGTTCATTGGATGATGAGCTGCAAAGCATAATGCTGCCACCATCTTGCTCTACAGTATAGTGTTCATTGGATGATGAGTTGCAAAGCATAATGCTGCCACCATCTTGCTCTACAGTATAGTGTTCATTGGATGATGAGCTGCAAAGCTTGAAGCTGCCACCATCTTGCTTCACAGTAGATATGATGTTCATTAGATGACAAGCTATGTTGTCTTTGTGCCAAACATATCATCAGTCTCAGGTAAGACATTTCCCCATGTGGTTTGGGGCAATTTCAAAATTACAACGGAACAGATGTTTTTTTTTGTGTGAAATGGCTCATGTCCTCATCTTGGCAATGTCCATGTGGTTCCATATTTTCTCCACTTATTGAAGATTGTCTTCACTAGCCTCCATGGTCCATCCAATACCTTTGATATTCTTCTATATCGCTCTCGTGGTTGGGAACTACAAACAATAAGACTGTGTAGATGTTTTGTCAGATCCGTGCAGACCATGGTAACCCAGTATGACATGTTGTTTGTCTTGATGTGATAGGCTGAATGAGAAAGGTGCACTTATGCACCAGAGTTTGTAGGAGATTTTACATTTATTTGTTCTAATTTGTTTTTTCCCTAACATTTTGTTGGGTGCAACGTCACATTACAGATTGACACGTCTGCCATGATTTATATTGATTTCTGGCTTTACATAACAAAAAAATGCAATTCCAATAAGGGTATGTAGTCTTTTTATATTCACTGTACATTGTAGTAAAAGCCACCATCGGAAATTATGTTTTTTTATTGCTTCAATTGAAGTCTGGCATTTCTTAGCGTCCGTTTTAAATGGAACTAATGAAAACCTTTTCTGGATTCAAGGTTCTGCCCAAACTTTAAGCAGATACTCAAAACAATGGTTGCTCAGACTAGAGTAGAGACTCCCAAGGACCCCAAAGTGAGGTAATGATTTAGATATAACAGTGTTAACACAAGGACATATAGCTGGTGAAGATTAATTAATTGCCTCATACTGTTACACCTAAAATCATGGCATGTGTGGGGAACCATGTAAAGAGGATTGTGAATAAATGCACAGGAGCATAATAATTTAATCTGATAATACTTGTTTCACTTTTTATTCATATATTTTTTTTTAGGCAACTGTGGGTAATTGCATTAAAACTTAAAAAAAAAAAGCTTATTTTTGTTATAGCTTTATTAAAGCCTCCATAAATAAAACACAGATAATAATGCACACTGCAAATTAAAGTCTACTATGAATACAAATGAAAGACCTGGCAAAGGGGCCAAAGTGATTTAAATGCTAGCATATCCTGATTGAAAGATGAAGCCAGGGGCCTATAATGTTAGATACATCACTTACAAGGTGTGTATGTTTAAATTTATTTATTTATATATATATATATATATATATATATATATATATATATATATATATATATATATATATATATATATATATATATATATATATATATATATATATATATATATATATATATATATATATATATATATATATATATATATATATATATATTCTGGTTTGTGCAATAGATTTTGTAGGATTATTATAGGCTTATTAATGTATTTGTTTTCTGTAATGTGGAGAGCTTCTCTCACTCTAGTGCTCACCATACACTAAATGATTGTTGTGGAATACCCAATCCTACAAAATCTAATGCACATACCAGAATCTGCCTCATACTGATGATAGCCAAAAGCTTGAAACAGGCCTGTATATGAGTGATTCTTGGTTTGTGTAAAATCCAACACGGTGCTTTGCTTAAAAGTAGTTTAATATGGCAGGCATATGCTTTAAGGGAGCAATGTATAAAGTTGCTATTTTTGGATTAAAAGAGTGAGGTACATTATATTCTCATTTGCATGTCCCCGCCTTTTAGACATGCAAATAGGCTTATTAATGTATTATTCGTTTTCTGTACGGTGGAGAGCTTCTCACTCTAGTGCTCACCATACACTAAAGGATTGTTGTGGAATACTTAAAATCATATAAATAGTCCCTGTATGGGTCTGCCTACTGCAATGTATGAAGACACAGACTCTGCATGGCTGGATGTGCAGTCTGGTGTCCCAGCCTATCAGGGACCAGGTCTCAGAAGCACGTTGCAGAGAGATGATCACTGCTTAGTTAGTATGAAACACATCCAGCCCTATAGAGTCTGTGTCTGCATACGCTGCATAGGACACACCCATACAGGGACTATGTTTCATTTTACGCAGCAAATGCAGAGCTTTTAAGCACTTAATAAAATATAGTACATAGAAGTAAATACACAGGGATATTATATACCTAGTAGAATTCAAGAACCTTCCACAATCCTTTAGGACTAACAAAAGGTTACAAATGTTTTCTTAAATGCGAAAGTAGTTAAGATGGTAAACATCCGTTAGCCATGAGAGGAGCCGCAGTGGCACTAAATTAATGTATTCCAATTCATATACTGCAGGGATTCATTGCCTTGTAGTTATCCAGATTTCCTGTTCGATGCAGAGCTAGAATCCAATATTATGTCCCCACATTACGGCATCACTGAAAAAACAAACAGTGAGCCAAACGGACAATGTAGTACGGGGTCAGGATGCAGCTTTCATATAAACAGGGAACTGATTCATGTTTGTTATTTATCGGTATACAATAGACCCCTGGTACTAGCTGTTAATTGGTTAACGAAGGCACGACGAGCAGCAAAAACGATGAGTACCAAACTCCCAGAAGCAGTAATGCAAGTTGGTTTTAGCAATCCCGAAGAGTACCAAGGTATAGTGACGAGTAACAAATGTTTTTTTTTTTGCTCATCCAGACCCGTTGAATACCAAAAAATCGACAAGTTTGGAGGTAGTCAAGCACCGTGGGTCCCCTGTACTTTGTATGCTGCTATGTGATTGGAAAGAGGCATTAAATAGATATACAAACACCAGAGCATGCCCTGCATCAATAGCAGGCTGGCAATGCTGTTTGCCACACAATGTGAGGCTTTGGGTCCTCTGAGCACCTTTGGAGCTCATTGCGAGCCCCACTCGTCATAGAAAAGTCATAAAGGGGAGGTTTGGCCGAGAGACATGTCTTTAGGTGTCTTAAGTAGAAGATAACATAACAAGTGATAATCAGTCATAGGCTGCTTCCCTGGGAAAATCTCATTGCTAAAAGAAACCACTTTAACACAGCAAGCCTGCAAACAATGGAGACTATGGTGTAGGCATAAATTTGCGCTCAGGACAATAAATGAGGTGGGGAGGGTTATAGCTGCAGCCAATAATGCACTAAACTGTTTGCTGCTTGCACTTGTATTTTTAATGTCAATTAATGTGAACTAAAAAATGATATATATCGCTATTACTCAGAGATAATAAAACAATTGAGGGCTATAAACTGAGCATAATTACATTGTTCTCAGGCTTTAGAGGCATCTTTAGAAGTCATCAAGATAAGGAATTCCTGTAATTATGTCACTAACTGGGAGCCCAAAGGTCCATGCCCCCCCCCTCCCCCCCAAAAAAAAACCCTGCCACCGGCTGTGTCAGAATATGAACAGAGGAAGTAAGTCAGGTTTGTCCGGCATTCCTATCCCCCAGACTACCTTCCTGTTTTATTATGTCCATGGGAAAATCCACTAAAATTAGAAAGCATTCAATCTACGCAAGTCCAGGGTTCAGTTTGCCATAAACATGAATTTGGTTCCGTATTTTGCTGCAGCATCCCTTCTGATGTCCTTCATGGCAAGAGCTCAATAGGACAAGCTAAGGCAGCAGAGGGGCGAGGGGGGGCACAAGTCACAGGAGCCGGATCATATTACCTCTATTATAATCTTGTCCTCTAATTGATTTGAATGGGATACAGAGGCTTACCCAGAGCAGCAATCCTGCAGGGGGAATAATGCTGCTCTGCTTAGAAAGCAATACAGCCAATGCCAAAAACAGAGATACTGCACCATAATACTATAGGCAAGAAAGTGCCAGACATTGAAGAGAGCAAGTGTTACTCATTACCAAGTGCATAGGAATCGCTGAAAAAATATATGTGTGAATATATATATATATATATATATATATATATATATATATATATATATATATATATATATATATATATATATATATATATATTACAGTTTATACCTATCCATTTAGTTTTACAAGGCAATCCACAGTCTGTGCAACAGGGTAGACAAACTATGCTCAATTAAAAGGCTGCTCAAACTCTGAAGTGGGATTTCCAATGTCATTGTGCCAGGATTAATGTAATATTCAGAGTTCTACATTGCAATGCTGTGTTAATAATCTGGCTGTGTATATATTAGTGCACTGAGCTGTGAAGAGAGGAACCCACAGCGCTCCTCTGAGACCCGACAGACGTCAATGAAAGTCCGACTGGAAGCATTTAATTCAATGGGGAGCAGCTTTTCCTCCCTGAAGCCAGAGTTTCGTCTTGGACGTTTTTCTTAAGGCTTAGCTAACGCCAATTAAAGTGTACCAGACACTGCTCTGGAAGTACTGATACAGGCAGTTGGCTCACAATTCTGTATTATCATCTGGCACATCTTACAGGAATTATATTTAAAAAAAAAGAAGCTAATAAATGTTTTTGAATAAATAATGGATTTTGAATCTATGTATGTATGTATATATATACACAAACAAAAACAACAGACTGATGCTAGAGAGGTAAGGAGCAATGACATTGATAAAGGTGAATAGGAGGATTAACATAACAGTGACGTAGTGAAGGTCTGTTAGCCTTCCTGAATCACCCACAAACCAACAGCCCTATTAAAATTTGACTATTTGTAGTTCCTGAAGCCCGTAAAGGAGCCCGCACAAGTTACGCTATTAAAATTGGCCTCTTTTAGCTGATGGTAAATGATACAGGCTGAAAAACAGTGGTTGCCAATATCTGAACTCCAACCCAACTAAGCCCGTAAATGTTACAAAACGCAAACCGCTATTAAATTGCTACAATTCCTCAAGCTCACAATTGTTTTCACGCCTGTAAAATGGCATATGGAGCCAAAAATCCTACTGGTACTAGAGAGGACCCACAAGGGGGTTAAACATTCATAGCACTGTAAGGGCAAATATAAACACATTACTGTATTTTAAATTACAGGGAAAGTTATGTTAGGTATTAATATTAATAGCACAACATTCTCAAGCTCATAATTCTGCAATAAAAAAATATTTTTTTTATGTTTAATTTCTGTTATATCGATCCTGCCAATCAATGTGTTAATACATATAATAGAACTCGCATTGACTAGAATATTATATTTATTGATTTTTCCATATTGCATTATTTCAGAAATGGGGGTCCGATCACAACTGTGACTTCAAAACCGTAAGTGATTGAAATGTAACCTCAATGTTTTAGTGACGTAATGAGGACGGACTCTTTTACTATTGGCTCCGTTTAAACTCGTAATCACGGGTTTGAATCATTTATCATGTTCACGCCCCGGAAATGCTACCGATGCATGGTTTACGGATTTGGATTCCGACCATGTCGTTGCGGCCTTTTCTAATTTAGTCGCTCTGTAACCCCTGAAATGTATTAGGGCCCCAGGATTCTAATTATTGTTAATGACTGGCCCCTTGTCTTGAGTGCAGTCTGCACACAAACCCAAAAAATGTTTAACTTCTAATTCACTCATATCTCACCTCAACTACTGCAACTCGCTCCTAGTTGGCCTCCCCATCACCTGTCTCTCTCCACTCCGATTGATAATTACACCCCCGCTAGGCTTATCTACCATATTCAACACACAGTAATGGCAGATCCTCTGTCAGTCACTCCACTGGCTTCCCAAAGCCTCCAGACAAATTAAAATCATGAACCGAACGTATATTTCTTGTAAGATGTTCTGGGAACAAGCTCTTTGTACATTCGATTTTAAGCTCAGACTGAGCCCTCCATTCTTTGCATTACATTAATATTATTTTTGCCTTCTACTTTAACCCCTTTTAGCGCTAGGGAATATGTTGGCTCGTTATAAATAAAGGATAATAATAAAAAAATAAAAAAATGTGATACACACATTTTTTTAGATGGGAGGCAATCTGGGTGACCTGATTATACTGTATGAGGGGACATCTCAGAAAGTAACCAAATAACTCTGCACATTGGAATACCCCGGGACATAAAAGCAAGAATGAAGCTGGATGGTAAGATGTACATATTAATCTGTAGTTTAGCATAGCAAAACATTAATTACTATTACTCAATATCTTAAAATCACTATAAATAATTTAAAATGTGGTACCCCAGATCTGAAAGGTTGCTTACTCTTTATTTAGTACTAAAAGCCCTTGCTCTTAAAAGACCCAGTATTTTGTCGGAGAAACCGTATATATCTGTGTACGTCATAGACGAACAGCATAAGTAGCTATAAAAGCACTCCATCTTAGAAGACAAGTCTGCCATTTGCTTGAGGAGGGGGGGCTATCCTACTCTTCCCCATCCATTCCTCCCAGGTCTCCAGTACTGAAATAATAAAACGTCTCCCGACATTAAAGTGAAATTTAAAGGAGCACTTTAGTGGTTGTATAAAAGCGTTGTATAGAGTAGTTACGTAGGGCCTGTAAAGGTAAAAAAAACTGAATTAAACGTTTATGGTGCACTGAAGCAATGAATTACTTTAAGTTATGCCCAAGATCTCTCCACCCTTTGATGTATCATCAATGGAGTGGGAGCAGCAAATTGAGAACCCTTTGAAGCCACTATAAATCACACATTAGTGGAAGCTAGTATTGTAACATGAGCTGCTAGCAATGCACATAAATACACTTTGCAGCCACCTCCCACTATCATACTATAAGTACAGAAGTACCGTGTCTGAAGACCATTCCTTTCTGGGGGGCTCCCACTTATACAATTCAAGGCGAAGAGATAAGAAGCTCATACTGTCTGGGGGGAATAATTAAACATATTAGTTGTTTAAAGGACCAATTTTAATTAAAGAATAGTTAGGAATTAATCAAAGAACATTTTTTTAGACCCCTTTATAGAACAAAAAAAATAGTTCCAAATTAAAGGTCGTATTTATTCATTTGAAATTTTGTAAAAACATTTTGCACATGATCAAGATTGTCAAAAGATCATATTATAAAAAAGGACATGTGGGTTACGCCTATAACTACATAAGATATAAATATGAGAATTTTCAGAGAAGGTGGATAGAGGAGGTCATTGAAGCAATGGACATGAGTTTATGGGGGTTCAGAGAGACAGTGGTGAGCAGCTGTGTCTGGTATGCTGAGGTCCATAGGGTGATGGAGAGTCAGACCAGACTGAATGACCAACAAAACCACAAGAGTTATGTTGGAAATAATGTAGTCCCGTCTCCCTTTGATATGTACATGTAGGTGGCAGATTAGGGTAGAGTCCAGTCTGTTCTTTGATGTACGTTAGCTCAGCTTTTCATACAGGTAGAACTATAAAGGAGAGGTCAAAATGTTATCTGTGCTTGACGGAGTTAAATTCCACCTTTAAAACCAGTGATGATCATGTGACCACTGAATGAACAAACTTTAAGTCACGAGTGATCAGCAGGCACTCACAAGAATGACCCGTGTAAAGAGGGCGAGAAACTTAGAATGGACGGTATCTTACTATAGAGAAGAAAATGCAGCATTTTGCTTTTATATAAAAAGCAACCAGAAAAAGGAGACTTTATATGGACTCTGCCACCCAAAATCCCGTTTTAGGTTAGTCTTAAAGAGATTCCATGTTGCTGCATTTATATTGAAATTAATGGTTCACACATATTAATTAGCTGATGTGCCAATAAGAATTTCAGTCTGCATATGTCTCTGTACTGGCCAAAATAAACACCTGCAATGTTATCTGGCAGTTAGATCTATTGCACCATTACCAAGTACTCTGAGCACATTAGAAGAAAAATCTATTCTATATACTTCAGAAATTATTTATTGTAGAGAAAACTGCTAGTACAATGTATAACCAGTTCAATGCTCGTTTAAATTAAATCAATGTCCTCTTGGAGTGACAGCGTCCCCTTAAAAGAACACTACAGCTTTATAAGGACTAGTATACTCGAGGAACTCGTCTTCATAATGTGCTAAATGTTTTTAGAAAATAATAATAAAAAAAAAGTTTTTATATTGAATACTATCTTCACTTTTGCTTAGAGGAAATAAGTTTCCTTTTTATCGCCTAACGTGATAACTTGAGGTTGACTAACTCGATTCTGTTGCAATAATATTAACATTATTAAATGGAAGTGCAACTCACACTAAAATCACTCTCCTGGTTCCACGCCAATAAAGCAGATCAACGTGGAGGCCCAAGATACAAGCAATGCCTGCAAAAATGATGATTTTCTCTAAACGCTTTTCTACTCATAATGTACACAGTGGACATGTAGTGCTTGATCAGAGCAGAACATGGAGTCAATTTTAAAAAGGTTTTTTCTTTAAATATATAAGTTTTGTTAATACTATGCTCAATTCTCATTTTCTCTCCCTACATCTGTCACCAATTACCCAACCTATATTTCTCTCACAAGGAATTTAACATTTTTGCTACACTTAAAACAAAAAGCATTTGAGGACTTGGGGGCCACATAAGCAGCGCTTCAAGTGAGATAGCTGGCCTGACTCCAGTTTAAAGATGCAACCTACTCTTAAAGTCCTAATTTAAATTATCTTTGTACATTGAGGTAGACACTATATATTCCATACTTAGCAAGTCTACAACACAAATAAAATGAAAAACCGGTCAATTGTTTGCCCACAGCAGGACACTTCTTAAAGTTTCCCACAACCCTGGCCATGTAGCTGACCAGGCCGTTGTATACTTGTACACATGAATCCAACTGTGAGGAGAATCACAAGGAAAACATTCAATTCAAGTAAACTGAAGATAAAATGTTACAAATCTTTAGACAAACAATATTTATAATAGACAGCCAACCTACAAAGTAACTTCAGGGTATGTGTGTATGTATATATATATATATATATATATATATATATATATATATATATATATATATATATATATATATATATATATATATATATATATATATATATATAATTAAAAAAAAGCACACAAACATATGAAAGGGATAAGTAGGGGCTGGAAAGTGGGGCCTAAATATGCCCATGGATTAGCCTCAGAACGCTAGGAACATGTGAAATGATGCAAAATAGCACAGCACCCTGTGTGTTTAAAGGATGAAAAGGAATATGTATAGGAGATTTTTTATATATATATATATATATATATATATATATATATATATATATATATATATATATATATATATATATATATATATATATATATATATATATATATATATATATAAATAAAATAAATATAATTGTACACATCAGACCACTTGAAACAGTTAAACTGATGTAGACAAAAATAAATCCATAAAATGTATTTGTCTGGCTCCTACACTTCACCTAAATGTGTTAATCTTAATTGCTCTTGCTAAAGCTACTACCTCACAGGGCGAATCATTCAGATAAGATATATACACATTTATCTCCCATGTTTTCCTGCTCCCGGATCACATCCACCCTATACACACATATTGCTGTGAGATTGTGTCATTGTACATTTGCACTAAGGCTGCAAAACGGTGCATAGAGATAGAGGGCCAAGGAAGCACCTCCAGACACCACCACCACCCCCTGCAGCCTGGATCACCTTACACTCCTGTCATGCTTTGTGAGCATTTAGAGACACCAGTACATAGCAACCACTCTAATGGGTATTATTACTCAGGTAATGACAACAAACAAGACTTTAAAGAAAAAACCTTACAAAAAGACAATTCTCAGCATTCCAAACTGATCCGGAGCTCTACCTGCAATTTGGGTCATTCAGTCGTTTCCGACTCTCTCTGACCTCATGGACCTTAACACAGCAGGATCATTGTTATGACCATAATCATGCTGATCCACTTGGTTTTCATGGCAGAAATAGTGGAGTGGGCTGTCAGTTCCTTCGCCAGTGGGCCACAGCATACAGCTCCTAGTATTCCTAGGTGTTCTCCCATCCAAGTGCTGACCAGGCCCAACTCTGCATGACTACAGGGTGGTGTGAACCCAGGTCGCAGCAGTGGAGAGCATGAAAACTAGCCACTGGACCACCAGGGAACCCTTACACAACTACAAATTGATAAGAAATTGCTGAGAAAGGCCTGTTATTGCACTGTGCAAAAAAAGATTAAAAGTCTAATGTTAACCCCTTCATTCGTTAACCCCTTCAACAAATGATGCTAATAATTACCCCCTAGGGTCCAAACTTTCAGCCTTTTCAGTTGTATATGGATTTACAGTGTAAATAAAAACTATTTTGCAATTATTGAAAAAAAAAAAAAAAAACACATTAAAGAGAAATATCAATCTTTTGTTAACAGAATAAAAAAGGCTTTTGGGGGGTAAAACTGCAAGCGGCATTGCATGTTTATTTACCTATACTTGGTACCTTTGGCTGTGTCCCTTTGTCTCCTACAATCTTGCTGCTGGCTCCTAACCCTTTAGTTATTTCTATATAGAATAATATCCTGGCTCCTAACAGGTCAGGCCAATATGTTTCAAAAATAAGTTTGCCAACCCTGCTCCCTGCAAACACTTGCCAATTCAGTCCTTGCACATTTCTATTATAATCCTTTCCCTTGCTCCGCACTAACCAGGATGGATCATTTAAAATCTACACAGCAGATGGTACAAATATTGTATAATCTAAAACTATAGATAACTGGTACATTATTTCCTTTAGATTGTAAGTTTTCAATCTTAGATGGTGCTTTGGAGAAAGCACTTTGGACACTGGATTCAAAGCTCAAAGACAGGGCCCTCCATCTTTTGCAACAATATTGCTATTGTTTTGCCTAGATCCCAACCCATTTATAGCGCAATAGAATATGTTGGCGTGTTACAAATAAAAGATAATCATACTAACTTCCTATCGTAATAATATAACGTCAATAGCTAGCAATCAGTGTCTGTATTTCTGATCCATTTTAAACAGCATTACATTTATAAAGTACTTGTTATTAAACAATACCATATTTGTAACTACCACGGTGCTGCTTTTTGTCCAACACGTGTATGCCTCCCCTCCCCCCATTATCTATCCCCTCCCCTTTACCTTTCTTGCACTGGTAAAATGTTACCTGCATTGCTTAGAAACCATCTAAAGTCATGCAGAAGACTCCATGGGCTATATATGCTGCCTCTCAAATAGAAAATGCTTTCTATCTATATATAGTTATCCCTGGACCCTTTAAAACAAACAAGTAAAAAAAAAATACTATTGCCATATGGAACAAGAAAAACAGCAGTTTGGTTGTGTTTTTTATACTTATAGAAGCGTCTGTGCTTTCAGATCCATATGGTCTTCTTGATAAAACTCTTATTATAATGGTAATGGAGAGGGAAAGACAAAGTATCCTTTGAAACTGAAGTGCACACCCTCTGCCCTAATAACAATATAGAACAGCAAGAAACATAATAAAACTTAACGTTTATTGATGTATAAAATTGGTGTTAAAATACTGATACACTGACGAGATACTGATAGTAGTGAAAATCTGGTTATAAATTATAGGTAGGACTTCCTAATAAGAATTATTGAATTATGAAGATATGGTTCTATATCTTCTATCCCCTTGCACACAATGATGATAAGTGACAACAAGTGCTGAAAAACTAATAATGGGAGATATAACAAATAAGCAGAGACAAAGGTCCTTATATTAGACCTATGTATTTGCAAAGATGTATATGCCACATAAAAAAATGAAGTGACTGTGCTATTTGATAAAAAGTAATTGCACTTTTAATATTGCACCTAGGTATAGTTGAAATGATTGTTGCAGTCTTATTAAAGTGTCTAGTGCTGGAAAACTGATGATGGGAAATATAACAAATGAGCAGAGACAGAGGTCCTAATAGTAGACCTATGTATTTGCATAGGTGTATATGCCACATACAAAAATAAAGTGACTGTGCTATTATATATAGAAAGTGATTGCACTTGGAATATTGCACCTAGGTATAGTTCATAAGATTATAATCTTCTTAAAGTGTCTAGTGCCTATAGTGATAAAGATAAATAATCAATTGATTGGACTGAATATATATAAAGTGCTAGTGCTGAGTAAGGATATACTAATAAATTGTCATAATAATTATGGTTGAGGAAGGCCCATTTATTGCTTTTTGATTCCGTTTTACTACAGAAACTGAGGAGCTAGGAGGAATCCCTCTCTACTTCATGATTAATAATAAGGGTAAGTATTCATTGATAATGGTGAGAGTAGGGATAATATTGCAGTTAGATGTCCGTTTGTATAGTGCCTCTACATCTAAGCTCCCAGGTTTGCTGCGCGTGGTCTATGCGTCTACGTATGACGTCATAGCGCAACGTCGCGGCGTAATACGTGCAACCAGACGCACGTTTCTGAACATTTTCAGAAACGTTCAGAAACGTGCGTTGTATCTCCCATTATTAGTTTTTCAGCACTTGTTGTCACTTATCACCATTGTGTGCAAGGGGATACAAGATATAGAACCATATCTTCATAATTCAATAATTCTTATTAGGAAGTCCTACCTATAATTTATAACCAGATTTTCACTACTATCAGTATCTCGTCAGTGTATCAGTATTTTAATACCAATTTTACACATCATTAAACGTTACGTTTTATTATGTTTCTTGCTGTTCTATATTGTTATTAGGGCAGAGGGTGTGCACTTCAGTTTTAAAGGATACTTTGTCTTTCCCCCTCCATTACCATTATTATGTATATATATCCATAAGTAGCACCCCTAGTCTACACCTAGATTTCTTTATATATCTTGAGCCACCTTTTTCTCTTATCTTGTAAAACTCTTATTACTTACAGATTCAATCTATGCCATTACAGGATCTGCATCAGTGCTGTGTCCGTTTCATTACCAGTTAAGACAACATAGGGACTAATGGAAAGTCTTAAAAGGCTGCCTGGCCCTCTGACCACACGTTGCCCATTAGTGGCATCTCTACATCACAATGATGATTTATACACAAGCACACGTATGCAGAATTAAATACCAGAGACTGAACCACAAGTAAACATAGAAATAAAGCTATATAAGAAACTAATCTGGGTTTAACACTATATGGCAGGTTCCTGAATCTTACTACGTATAATATACCTGGTTATCTATTTAATTTTATGTACTTTCTTTTATTAAGAAATGCTTAAATGTTTTCACTGCCTAAAATCAAACAAATAGTCCTTGTACGATGGGTCTGCCCCTGCAGTCTATGCAGACACAGACTGTGTCTCATACTAACCAATCACTAACCAGATCAGCAACATGGTCCCCGATAGGCTAGGACACTACACATCTAGCCCTACAGAGTCTGTGTCTGCATACACTGCAGTGAGCAGACCCGTACAGGGACTATTTGTTTGATTTTAGACAATAAAAACAGAGCTTATAAGCACTTCTTAATAAAATAAAGTACCAAAAGTAAACAGATACACAGGGATATTATACACCTAGTAACATCCAGAAAGCTCCCATGTCCCTTTAAAGGTGTGATACAAAATACAATCTGTGGTGCCAGTTTATGGGAAAACAAGAGAATGATGTGGCCGGGGTAGAGAGGTCTGAAACCACTTCCCAGGACACAGGATGGGAGCCATAGGAGCCATCAGTGATTGCCTAGATAATGAGTGATCAAACCAGGGGGGAGAAAAGGATTCAACTTGATAACCAATTGTTTAGTCATTCAGTTATGTTCAACTCTCTGTGACCCTAGGGACTGCAGCATGCCAGGCAAATCTGTCATCCACTTCCCCTCTGAGATCCCTCAAACTCATGTTCAATAGCAAACTTTAAAAAGGTTGTCAATATACATTGCCAAATAAAAAAAAAGCAGGGAGGAGAGGAAATCAGAATCGTAAAAAGGGGCACAGCTTCAAGAACAGAGAACACTGGGAGCATGCAGAGTCATATTAAAGCTTTACTGTGGAGTATGTTGACCCTATGTATAAAAATATGTGGATAAGCACAGCCAGATGTGCCCGTCATTTTGAATCCATATGGTCACCGAGAGTCGGAGACAACTGAAGGACTAAACAACAACAGCATTGGCTCCATGTAGTTTCTTGGAGCCAAATTCTAAGTTTTCTCATTAATGATCAAAAAAGGTATACAGAGAGAAAAATACTGAAAAGAAAAAATGTGTAGGTTTTCTGTATGTAACAATCACACAAAAAAAGTCTTGCCAATAAGTGTAAGCAACATTGTTACAGTTTTGTAAAAGTAATTCAAATGTTACATATGGAAACAAAGTATTTTATGTTTCTGGGATAATTTCCCACAAACAACTTCTTCCCGTTTTGATTTCCCTGCACAGGAAAGTAATCACCCTGAGATAAGAAAGAATCAGAAGCACACGTAAAAGGCCCTTGTGATTCTCAACCAAGATGTAGTGAGGGTCACAGGAAGATAAGGAAGGTGATATTACACCAATATATAGGAAACTAAGGAGCCTGCTGAATCTTTTAGGAGCCAGTTTATAGCACAACATTTCTAGGTGCCATTACGTCCTGTTTTTATTTTTCAAGCCTCGTATTAGACCTTGTGTTAGGACTTTGGTATGAATAGTACAAAATATTGGCTATAGAGGTTGTCAAGATTAGAGAGCCCCCCAAACTTTTTTTTTCGCAAGAGCCAGGGAATAAGGTATATATAAAATTAAATAACTCTCCGTTACCTATATATAAATTCTAATTCAACTTTAGATTACTTGCTAGTATACAACATACGTTATAATGATTTTTTTTTCATTTTGTGGAGACTTGATTACCATATGCATCCCAGCATAGTGAAATGGTAATATCCATAACAGTTCACCTTATGTTGCTCCTTTTCCACTCATTGTTAGCTGCAGAATTACTCTTGATTAATTAAAGGTTGTCTTAATTTGGCATATTATGAGGTATTTTAGGACAGGACAGATAATCTACTTTCACAAAGAGGCAAAAATAATACAAGTTGATAAACTGATAGAAATATGCTAAGGAGGGGCAGAAAGGTAGATTTATACAGGTTTAACTATGCATTCAGAAAAAGTATATTGAAGGGTTGAATCTTTATGTAGACTACAATTTTACTGCTCGAACATTGAAGGGATGTTTTTGCAGATTCTCTTTACATCTTTCTCTATAAAAAGAGAGAAATAAATAGGGATATTTAGAGAAAAAAAAAATGTATAGAAAATACTCCCACCCTATAGGAAATTGGAATGGCTGAGCTAAAATGTAGTGCTGAGGATTCTCTATTTTATAAAAGATTTGATTTAGCAGGAAGTAGTGAAAGGACAGCAAAGGAAAATGATAATGGGGGGGGGGTGTCTT
>CM050173.1:101323640-101402929 GCA_027410445.1 Discoglossus pictus | reverse complement strand
GGCTGTGTCAGAATTTGAACAGAGGAAGTAAGTCAGGTTTGTCCGGCATTCCTATCCCCCAGACTACCTTCCTGTTTTATTATGTCCATGGGAAAATCCACTAAAATTAGAAAGCATTCAATCTACGCAAGTCCAGGGTTCAGTTTGCCATAAACATGAATTTGGTTCCGTATTTTGCTGCAGCATCCCTTCTGATGTCCTTCATGGCAAGAGCTCAATAGGACAAGCAAAGGCAGCAGAGGGGCGAGGGGGGGGCACAAGTCACAGGAGCCGGATCATATTACCTCTATTATAATCTTGTCCTCTAATTGATTTGAATGGGATACAGAGGCTTACCCAGAGCAGCAATCCTGCAGGGGGAATAATGCTGCTCTGCTTAGAAAGCAATACTGCCAATGCCAAAAACAGAGAGTGCCAGACATTGAAGAGAGCAAGTGTTACTCATTACAAAGTGCATAGGAATCGCTGAAAAAATATATGTGTGAATATATATATATATATATATATATATATATATATATATATATATATATTATTACAGTTTATACCTATCCATTTAGTTTTACAAGGCAATCCACAGTCTGTGCAACAGGGTAGACAAACTATCCTCAATTAAAGAGCTGCTCAAACTCTGAAGTGGGATTTCCAATGTCATTGTGCCAGGATTAATGTAATATTCAGAGTTCTCCATTGCAATGCTGTGTTAATAATCTGGCTGTGTATATATTAGTGCACTGAGCTGTGAAGAGAGGAACCCACAGCGCTCCTCTGAGACCCGACAGACGTCAATGAAAGTCCGACTGGAAGCATTTAATTCAATGGGGAGCAGCTTTTCCTCCCTGAAGCCAGAGTTTCGTCTTGGACGGTTTTCTTAAGGCTTAGCTAACGCCAATTAAAGTGTACCAGACACTACTCTGGAAGTACTGATACAGGCAGTTGGCTCACAATTCTGTATTATCATCTGGCACATCTTACAGGAATTATATATAAAAAAAAAAGAAAAGCTAATAAATGTTTTTGAATAAATAATGGATTTTGAATGTATGTATGTATGTATGTATGTATGTATATATCTACACAAACAAAAACAACAGACTGATGCTAGAGAGGTAAGGAGCAATGACATTGATAAAGGTGAATAGGAGGATTAACATAACAGTGACGTAGGTCTGTTAGCCTTCCTGAATCACCCACAAACCAACGGCCCTATTAAATTTGACTATTAGTAGTTCCTGAAGCCTGTAAAGGAGCCCGCACAAGTTACGCTATTAAAATTGGCCTCTTTTAGCTGATCGTAAATGATACAGGCTGAAAAACAGTGGTTGCCAAAATCTGAACTCCGACCCAGCTAAGCTTTTGAACTTTCAAGCCCGTAAATGTTACAAAACGCAAACCGCTATTAAATTGCTACAATTCCTCAAGCTCACAATTGTTTTCACACCTGTAAAATGACATATGGAGCCAAAAATCCTACTGGTACTAGAGAGGACCCACAAGCGGGTTAAACATTCATAGCACTGTAAGGGCAAATATAATCACATTACTGTATTTTAAATTACAGGGAAAGTGATGTTAGGTATTAATATTAATAGCACAACATTCTCAAGCTCATAATTCTGCAATAAAAAAATATATTTTTTATGTTTAATTTCTGTTATATCGATCCTGCCAATCAATGTGTTAATACATATAATAGAACTCGCATTGACCAGAATATTATATTTATTGATTTTTCCATATTGAATTATTTCAGAAATGGGGGTCCTATCACAACTGTGACTTCAAAACCGTAAGTGATTGAAATGTAACCTCCATGTTTTAGTGACGTAATGAGGACGGTCTCTTTTACTATTGGCTCCGTTTAAACTCGTAATCACGGGTTTGAATCATTTATCATGTTCACGACCGGAAATGCTACCGATGCATGGTTTACGGATTTGGATTCCGACCATGTCGTTGCGGCCTTTTCTAATTTAGTCGCTCTGTAACCCCTGAAATGTATTAGGGCCCCAGGATTCTAATTATTGTTAATGACTGGCCCCTTGTCTTGAGTGCAGTCTGCACACAAACCCCAAAAATGTTTAACTTCTAATTCACTCATATCTCACCTCAACTACTGCAACTCGCTCCTAGTTGGCCTCCCCATCACCTGTCTCTCTCCACTCCGATTGATAATTACACTCCCGCTAGGCTTATCTACCATATTCAACACACAGTAATGGCAGATCCTCTGTCAGTCACTCCACTGGCTTCCCAAAGCCTCCAGACAAATTAAAATCATGAACCGAACGTATATTTCTTGTAAGATGTTTTGGGAACAAGCTCTTTGTACATTCGATTTTAAGCTCAGACTGAGCCCTCCATTCTTTGCATTACATTAATATTATTTTTGCCTTCTACTTTAACCCCTTTTAGCGCTAGGGAATATGTTGGCTCATTATAAATAAAGGATAATAATAAAAAAAAAAAAAAATGTGATACACACATTTTTTTAGATGGGAGGCAATCTGGGTGACCTGATGATACTGTATGAGGGGACATCTCAGAAAGTAACCAAATAACTCTGCACATTGGAATACCCCGGGACATAAAAGCAAGAATGAAGCTGGATGGTAAGATGTACATATTAATCTGTAGTTTAGCATAGCAAAACATTAATTACTATTACTCAATATCTTAAAATCACTATAAATAATTTAAAATGTGGTACCCCAGATCTGAAAGGTTGCTTACTCTTTATTTAGTACTAAAAGCCCTTGCTCTTAAAAGACCCAGTATTTTGTCGGAGAAACCGTATATATCTGTGTACGTCATAGACGAACAGCATAAGTAGCTATAAAAGCACTCCATCTTAGAAGACAAGTCTGCCGTTTGCTTGAGGAGGGGGGATATCCTACTCTAGCTTACTTTTCCTTTAGTTTCATTGGCAAGTAGAATTTTTTCAACAGAACTAAATAGTGATCCTGCACACATCTTCCCCATCCATTCCTCCCAGGTCTCCAGTACTGAAATAATAAAACGTCTCCCGACATTAAAGTGAAATTTAAAAGGAGCACTTTAGTGGTTGTATAAAAGCGTTGTATAGGAGTAGTTACGTAGGGCCTGTAAAGGTAAAAAAAAACTGTATTAAACGTTTATGGTGCACTGAAGCAATGAATTACTTTAAGTTATGCCCAAGATCTCTCCACCCTCTGATGTATCATCAATGGAGTGGGAGCAGCAAATTGAGAACCCTTTGAAGCCACTATAAATCACACATTAGTGGAAGCTAGTATTGTAACATGAGCTGCTAGCAATGCACATAAATACACTTTGCAGCCACCTCCCACTATCATACTGTAAGTACAGAAGTACCGTGTCTGAAGACCATGCCTTCCTCCCACTTATACAATTCAAGGTGAAGAGATATAAGAAGCTCATACTGTCTGGGGGGAATAATTAAACATATTAGTTGTTTAAAGGACCAATTTTAATTAAAGAATAGTTAGGAATTAATCAAAGGACATTTTTTGAGACCCCTTTATAGAACATTACAGTGGCCTTTTAATAAAATAGTTTCAAATTAAAGGTCGTATTTATTCATTTGATATTTTGTAAAAACATTTTGCACATGATCAAGATTGTCAAAAGAACATATTATAAAAAATGACACGTGGGTTACGCCTATAACTACATAAGATATAAATATAAGAATTTTCAGAGAAGGTGGATAGAGGAGGTCATTGAAGCAATGGACATGAGTTTATGGGGGTTCAGAGAGACAGTGGTGAGCAGCTGTGTCTGGCATGCTGAGGTCCATAGGGTCACGGAGAGTCAGACCCGACTGATAGACCAACAAAACCACAAGAGTTATGTTGGAAATAATGTAGTCCCGTCTCCCTTTGATGTGTACATGTAGGTGACAGATTAGCGTAGAGTCCAGTCTGTTCTTTGATGTACGTTAGCTCAGCTTTTCATACAGGTAGAACTATAAAGGAGAGGTCAAAATGTTATCTGTGCTTGACGGAGTTAAATTCCACCTTTAAAACCAGTGATGATCATGTGACCACTGAAGGAACAAACTTTAAGTCACGAGTGATCAGCAGGCACTCACAAGAATGACCCGTGTAAAGAGGGCGAGAAACTTAGAATAGACGGTATCTTACTATAGAGAAGAAAATGCAGCATTTTGCTTTTATATAAAAAGCAACCAGAAAAAGGAGACTTTATATGGACTCTGCCACCCAAAATCACGTTGTTTTAGGTTATTCTTAAAGAGATTCCATGTTGCTGCATTTATATTGAAATTAATGGTTCACGCATATTAATTAGCTGATGTGCCAATAAAAATTTCAGTCTGCATATGTCTCTGTACTGGCCAAAATAAACACCTGCAATGTTATCTGGCAGTTAGATCTATTGCACCATTACCAAGTACTCTGAGCACATTAGCAGAAAAATCTATTTTTATATATATTTATTTGTACACATCGGACCACTTGAAACAGTTCAACTGATGTAGACAAAAAGAAATCCATAAAATGTATTTGTCTGGCTCCTACACTTCACCTAAATGTGTTAATCTTAATTGCTCTTGCTAAAGCTACTACCTCACAGGGCGAATCATTCAGATAAGATATATACACATTTATCTCCCATGTTTTCCTGCTCCCGGATCACATCCACCCTATACACACATATTGCTGTGAGATAGTGCAAATGTGTTAGAAAACCTGCACACTGACACAAAGGCTGCAAAACTGTACATAGAGATAGAGGGCCAAGGAAGCACCTCCAGACACCACCACCACCCCCTGCAGCCTGGATCACCTTACACTCCTGTCATGCTTTGTGAGCATTTAGAGACACCAGTACATAGCAACCACTCTAATGGGTATTATTACTCAGGTAATGACAACAAACAAGACTTTAAAGAAAAAACCTTACAAAAAGACAATTCTCAGCATTCCAAACTGATCCGGAGCTCTACCTGCAATTATTTGGGTCATTCAGTCGTTTACGACTCTCTCTGACCTCATGGACCTTAACACAGCAGGATCATTGTTATGACCATGATCATGCTGATCCACTTTGTTTTCATGGCAGAAATAGTGGAGTGGGCTGTCAGTTCCTTCGCCAGTGGGCCACAGCATACAGCTCCTGGTATTCCTAGGTGTTCTCCCATCCAAGTGCTGACCAGGCCCAACTCTGCATGACTACAGGGTGGCGTGAACCCAGGTCGCAGCAGTGGAGAGCATGAAAACTAGCCACCGGACCACCAGGGAACCCTTACACAACTACAAATTGATAAGAAATTGCTGAGAAAGGCGTGTTATTGCACTGTGCAAAAAAAAGATTAAAAGTCTAATGTTAACCCCTTCATTCGTTAACCCCTTCAACAAATGATGCTAATAATTACCCCCTAGGGTCCAAACTTTCAGCCTTTTCAGTTGTATATGGATTTACAGTGTAAATAAAAACTATTTTGCAATTATTGAAAAAAAAAAAACACCCATTAAAAAGAAATATCAATCTATCCTTACCAACAGAATAAAAAGGCTTTTGGGGGGTAAAACTGCAAGCGGCATTGCATGTTTATTGCTAGAATATATAACTGTGTGCAGTTACTTTGGTATTATATATGGTATTTACCTATACTTGGTACCTTTGGCTGTGTCCCTTTGTCTCCTACAATCTTGCTGCTGGCTCCTAACCCTTTAGTTATTTCTATATAGAATATATATCCTGGCTCCTAACAGGTCAGGCCAATATGTTTCAAAAATAAGTTTGTTAACCCTGCTCCCTGCAGACACTTGCCAATTCAGTCCTTGCACATTTCTATTATAATCCTTTCCCTTGCTCCGCACTAACCAGGATGGATCATTTAAAAAAGGTACACAGCAGATGGTACAAATATTGTATAATCTAAAACTATAGATAACTGGTACATTATTTCCTTTAGATTGTAAGTTTGCAAGTTTTCAATCTTAGATGGTGCTTTGGAGAAAGCACTTTGGACACTGGATTCAAAGCTCAAAGACAGGGCCCTCCATCTTTTGCAACAATATTGCTATTGTTTTGCCTTGATCCCAATCCATTTATAGCGCAATAGAATATGTTGGCGTGTTACAAATAAAAGATAATCATAATAACTTCCTACCGTAAATATATAACGTCAATAGCTAGCAATCAGTGTCTGTATTTCTGATACCATTTTAAACAGCATTACATTTATAAAAGCTGCCTCAAATAGAAAATGCTTTCTATCTATATATAGTTTTCCCTGGACCCTTTAAAACAAACAAGTAAAAAAAAAAATACTATTGCCATATGGAACAAGAAAAACAGCAGGTTGGTTGTGTTTTTTATACTTATAGAAGAGTCTGTGCTTTCAGATCCATATGGTCTTCTTGATAAAACACTTATTACTTACAGATTCAATCTATGCCATTACAGGATCTGCATCAGTGCTGTGTCCGTTTCATTCCCAGTTAAGACAACATAGGGACTAATGGAAAGTCTTAAAAGGCTGCCTGGCACTCTGACCACACGTTGCCCATTAGTGGCATCTCTACATCACAATGATGATTTATACACAAGCACACGTATGCAGAATTAAATACCTGAGACTGAACCACAAGTGAACATAGAAATAAAGCTATATAAGAAACTAATCTGGGTTTAACACTATATGGCAGGTTACTGAATCTTACTACGTATAATATCCCTGGTTATCTATTTAATTTTATGTACTTTCTTTTATTAAGAAATGCTTAAATGTTTTCACTGCCTAAAATCAAACAAATAGTCCTTGTATGATGGGTCTGCCCCTGCAGTCTATGCAGACACAGACTGTGTCTCATACTAACCAATCACTAACCAGATCAGCAACATGGTCCCCGATAGACTCTGTAGGGCTAGATGTGTAGTGTCCTAGCCTGTGTCTGCATACACTGCAGTGAGCAGACCCGTACAGGGACTATTTGTTTGATTTTAGACAATAAAAACAGAGCTTATAAGCACTTCTTAATAAAATAAAGTACCAAAAGTAAACAGATACACAGGGATATTATACACCTAGTAACATCCAGAAAGCTCCCATGTCCCTTTAAAGGTGCGATACAAAATACAATCTGTGGTGCCAGTTTATGGGAAAACAAGAGAATGATGTGGCCGGGGTAGAGAGGTCTGAAACCGCTTCCCAGGATACAGGATGGGAGCCATAGGAGCCATCAGTGATTGCCTAGATAATGAGTGATCAAACCAGGGGGGAGAAAAGGATTCAACTTGATAATCAATTGTTTAGTCATTCAGTTATGTTCAACTCTCTGTGACCCTAGGGACTGCAGCATGCCAGGCAAATCTGTCATCCACTTCCCCTCTGAGATCCCTCAAACTCATGTTCAATAGCAAACTTTAAAAAGGTTGTCTATATACATTGCCAAATAAAAAAAAAGCAGGGAGGAGAGGAAATCAGAATCGTAAAAAGGGCCACAGCTTCAAGAACAGAGAACACTGGGAGCATGCAGAGTCATATTAAAGCTTTACTGTGGAGTATGTTGACCCTATGTATAAAAATATGTGGATAAGCACAGCCAGATGTGCCCGTCATTTTGAATCCATATGGTCACCGAGAGTCGGAGACAACTGAAGGACTAAACAACAACAGCATTGGCTCCATGTAGTTTCTTGGAGCCAAATTCTAAGTTTTCTCATTAATGATCAAAAAAGGTATACAGAGAGAAAAATACTGAAAAGAAAAAATGTGTAGGTTTTCTGTATGTAACAATCACACAAAAAAAGTCTTGCCAATAAGTGTAAGCAACATTGTTACAGTTTTGTAAAAGTAATTCAAATGTTACATTTGGAAACAAAGTATTTTATGTTTCTGGGATAATTTCCCACAAATAACTTCTTCCTGTTTTGATTTCCCCGCACAGGAAAGTAATCACCCTGAGATAAGAAAGAATCAGAAGCACACGTAAAAGGCCCTTGTGATCCACAACCAAGATGTGGTGAGGGTCACAAGAAGATAAGGAAGGTGATATTACACCAATCTATAGGAAACTAAGGAGCCTGCTGGATCTTTTAGGAGCCAGTTTATAGCACAACATTTCTAGGTGCCATTACGCCCTGTTTTTATTTTTCAAGCCTCGTATTAGACCTTGTGTTAGGACTTTGGTATGAATAGTACAAAATATTGGCTATAGAGGTTGTCAAGATTAGAGAGCCACCCAACCTTTTTTTTTCCGCAAGAGCCAGGGAAGGAGGTATATATAAAATTAAATAACTCTCCGTTACCTATATATAAATTCTAATTCAACTTTAGATTACTTGCTAGTATACAACATACGTTAATGATTTTTTTTTAATTTTGTGGAGACTTGATTACCATATGCATCCCAGCATAGTGAAATGGTAATATCCATAACAGTTCACCTTATGTTGCTCCTTTTCCACTCATTGTTAGCTGCAGAATTACTCTTGATTAATTAAAGGTTGTCTTAATTTGGCATATTATGAGGTATTTTAGGACAGGACAGATAATCTACTTTCACAAAGAGGCAAAAATAATACAAGTTGATAAACTGATAGAAATATGCTAAGGAGGGGCAGAAAGGTAGATTTATACAGGTTTAACTATGCATTCAGAAAAAGTATATTGAAGGGTTGAATCTTTATGTAGACTACAATTTTACTGCTCGAACATTGAAGGGATGTTTTTGCAGATTCTCTTTACATCTTTCTCTATAAAAAGAGAGAAATAAATAGGGACATTTAGAGAAAAAAAAATGTATAGAAAATACTCCCACCCTATAGGAAATTGGAATGGCTGAGCTAAATGTAGTGCTGAGGATTCTCTATTTTATAAAAGATTTGATTTAGCAGGAAGTAGTGAAAGGACAGCAGAGGAAAATGATAATGGGGGGGGGGGGGGAGTGTCTTTACAATAATAGAAAGATGGGATGCACAGTTTGTAATGAGTGACTTAGAGGCGACAACATTTTCTGCAATGAAAGTCAAATAGAAGGTATCTGCTTACATCAAGAAGCATCAAGGAGGGCACCAACACTTTAGCATAAGAAGCCCTGACACAGAGGATGCCCGTCGCATGTAGGTTCAGGCCCTTAATAGTAATCTGGTACCCAAACTTTGTAGATCACAGATATGGGCATAATAAGTACAAGATAAAAGTAGGATTAACCCATTATAAACAAAAGCTAGTGGCAGTACTACAGTAGAAAACCAGGGAAGTGGTGTATCCGGGAAAAGGAGGAGTGCCCACCCTACTGCAGCCAAATTACTGAAAGAATGGGGACTCCCCGTGATCTGCAAGTCCATGCCAGATAAAGATATGGAGTGGGGCACATTCTTTTTAGTGAAATGCAAAGCAGCAAGACCAGGTCTAATAATTCTTTAATTTTTCCTAGAAAGAGTCAGGATATCACTTTGCAGAAAAAAGCATGACGATAATATGGATTCGCAAAAATACAATATACAGCTGGAATTCCCTACTATCCATCTAAATAAGAAGAGTAGCCAGGAGAGGCCTATTTTCAATCAGAAATTATTGGATCACAACATGAGCTTGAAACAGGCTCATTCAATTTTTCGATAGTAAGGAACAAGCATCGTAGTCTATAGCAATGGTCATGGAGCTCAAGAAAACGCAAAGTATAAAACCCGCTCCAGCCTGAATCCTTACAAAGAATAGAGATCCCCAACAAGTCACTATATATATATATATATATATATATATATATATATATATATATATATATATATATATATATATATATATATATATATATATATATATATACACATACACACACACACATATATATACACACATATACATATGTATATATATATATACACACATATACATACACACACACACACATACTGGAGGATCCAAAACTGCAATACTACCCTAGCTTGGATAGCAAGGTCTTGACTTTCAGTAGCAATTAGGACCCTGGAATTGTGAATAACATACTGGTTAATTGCAAAACCTGACTCAATACTGCAAAGGACAGTAAGGGGTTTCATGAGGCATGCCAGTTGAGTACTCCCCAAAGTCAGTAAGAGCTTTCCTGAGGGTCGCAAAACCCAGAACTCCCTAACTGGCACAAGCTCATCCACCTAGAAAAGCCAAACACTGCAATGCTAACACATTATGGATAATAACAGATCTTTCAGGAGCAAAAGAGTGACATACATCTGCAATCATAATCTTGCAATGCAATTAACACCCTGCCTACACACTATATAGGAGCCCCCCCTACTGCACAGATCCAGGCTCTGAATCCCCTGCCAATTCATTGTGTATCAAGTCATTAGATAATACTTTCAGTAGGATAAAAGTGACACCCACCTAGCTGCAGTCTGCACCGGGTAACAATGAATAAACTCTCAATGCAATGAATATGCTGCCTACACTTACTGTAATGCTAATACAGTCAGACACCCCCTAGTTCTGGATTCCCAGACCACCATATGACTGGAACAGGAAGGCTTCTAGGATACCCCCAACCAACAAAGTCCCAGGCTGCGCACCCCTAGCCCACTACATGTCCTGCACAGAACAAAGATACCAATCCATTGACAGGACTATATCCTGAAGACTAACCACAAGCCCATAAGGCCCTGACATTCCCTAACATCCTGGCTATTGATCCCCAGCCCACCCATGTCCTGCATTTAACTGGTATGCCCTACTATTTCAGCTATTGATTCCGAGGCAGCTAGGCACACTCCCCAGTACCCCTCCCCATGTACTGCTAGGCACACTCCCCAGTACCCCTCCCCAAGTACAGCTAGGCACACTCCCCGGTAAAACTCCCCATGCACAGCTAGGCACACTCCCCGGTAAAACTCCCCATGCACAGCTAGGCACACTCGCCAGTACTCCTCCCCATGTACAGCTAGGCACACTCCCCAGTACCCCTCCCCATGTACAGCTAGGCACACTCCCCAGTACCCCTCCCCATGTACAGCTAGGCACACTCCCCGGCACCCCTCCCCATGTACAGCTAGGCACACTCTCCGGCACCTCTCCCCATGTACAGCTAGGCACACTCCCCAGTACCTCTCCCCATGTACAGCTAGGCACACTCCCCGGTAAAACTCCCCATGTACAGCTAGGCACACTCCCCGATAAAACTCCCCATGTACAGCTAGGCACACTCCCCCGGTACCTCTCCCTATTTACAGCTAGGCACACTCCCCCGGTACCTCTCCCGTGTACAGCTAGGCACACTCCCCCGGTACCTCTCCCCAAGTACAGCTAGGCACACTCCCCCGGTACCTCTCCCCGTGTACAGCTAGGCACACTCCCCCAGTACCTCTCCCCATGTACAGCTAGGCACACTCCCCCCGTACCTCTCCCCATGTACAGCTAGGCACACTCCCCCGGTACCTCTCCCCATGTACAGCTAGGCACACTCCCCCGGTACCTCTCCCCATGTACAGCTAGGCACACTCCCCCCGTACCTCTCCCCATGTACAGCTAGGCACACTCCCCCGGTACCTCTCCCCATGTACAGCTAGGCACACTCCCCCGGTACCTCTCCCCATGTACAGCTAGGCACACTCTCCAGTACCTCTCCCCATGTACAGCCAGGCACACTCCCCGGTACCTCACTCCCCACCCCCAAGTACAGCCAGGCACTCTCCCCAGTACCCCACTCTCTTCCCATGTACAGCTAGGCACACTCCCCCAGCGCCTCTCCACATGCCCAGCAGACCATTCTAATTCTTACCATCCGGGAACTCCCGGTCACTGATGTGCTGCAGGTGCGGCCCGGGCTCAGTCTCCCCCAGCTCAACTTCCACCTGGTACGGGTCCTCCCTCTCCAGCACCCCGCGGACTGTCTTGGGGCTGGCGTCCGGGGACACGCAGCAGGTCACGGTGTTGCCCATGTCTGGGGCTGCCTGCTACTGTCCTATACTTGAGAATGCCGCTAACACGGCCGGGCTGAGCTCCGCATCCTCCTCCCCTCAGCGGCCGGTCCCCAGGGAGCTGCGGGTGGGCGTGAGTACGTAACGCAGCGCACACCTCCTCTCGACGCGCGCGCGCCTGTCGCCCCTCACCATACCAAAGCCCCGCCTCACCTGGTAGCCAATCACCGCCAACCAAGGCGTTCCTTTCCGTTCATCATTGGTTATATTAACCACCAATCAAACGTAGAGGAGTATGAAATATTTTCATTATAAACTCAAACGAATCTGTGTACCGCAATGCAGCCAATCAACATCAAGATGGGCGTGGCCACGTCTCAAATCAAATCTTCACAACGAGGCTTGAACCGCACAACGTGTGTTTGTGAGTGGTAAGTGTGTTTTGTCACAACTTTATTTAACATAAACAATAAATGTAATTGATATATTATTACATATTATTACATATTCTAGTTTAAACCGAGTGTGTGTACAGATGATACGGGGCAGGAGAATACAGAGATGATTCTAATACAGTCATTGGGGGAGCTATAGGAAAATTACATGGAGGGTTTCTTCTATAATATGTAATGCCATTAAAGGTAATTACATCATCTAAATCAAAACTCGTCAAATTTAATATTAAACTAATTTTGAAGGAAATACTATCCTCTAGCAGATTACTGGATGAACACACATATTGCTAATCATGGTGTGTGCTGATTATCCCCTTCTGGATCTCTATATTGTCGAGGTAAGGGGACTTGTGCACGCCAATGAAGCTGTGAGCTATACCATATAGGGTCATCCAAGATGTGTAGTTCATAGCAGAGAGGTTAGATAAATTAAGGTCCACTGGAGACGGGACTGGCAACCTGCTCCAGTATCTTTGCCATGAAAACCTTATGGATAAGCACAAACAGAGACAGGATGTGCCTGGCATTCTGCGGTCCATAGGGTCACGGATTGTTGGACACAACTGAACAACAACATGCTGTTTACTAGTAACATTCATTCCATATATATATATATAAATAACTAAAGATAGATACAGCATTAATACCGAACTACTTTTTCCTCCCTCACCGGAAAAATAAACCATATATAAACTCTAATTAAATCCTTCAGACTATAATTTGAAGAAATCTCTTTATATAGGGTTGAGTCATATTATTTTTGACGTCATTTTTGACGTCAGCAGCACATAGCCAATGAAACAGCTTAAATTTGCATGACAGTCCTGAGATTGAACCTCTTCTGATTGACAAAGGGTTGCCTTCCCTAAAGAGTCACGTTTTCTGCTCCATCACTGGATGGACGTTAGCGTGTCAGATTCGAAACCTCCAAGAACAAACTTTCTGCAACCATTGTTGGAAGAACACAAGCTGGTGGCGGCAGCGTTCTGGTCTGGGGAATGTTTTCTTGGCATTGTCTGGGTTTCATACCTCTGGAAGGCACTCTCAACCGATTGGGTTATCTGTCCATCAGTGCAGATCAAGTGCACCCATACATGGTGACTGTCTTCCCAGGAGTGAATGGGATCTGCAAGCAGGAGAATGCAACATCTCATATGGCCAGAATTGTCCGGGAGTGGTTGGAGGAACACAAGAGACTTCCAAGTACTTCCCTTGCATTCAAATTCCCCTGTACTTGGGCTCCTGTGGGACCACCTTGATCCCCATGTTTGCTGTATCGATCCTCCACCCCGCACTCTTCAGCAGCTGTGGGGTGCACTTCATTCTGCATGGCTCTAGATATTCTTGACAATTTTCCAGCATCTTATTGACTCACTACCACGCCGTCTAGCTGTATCCGTGCTGCACACACTGGATATTCAGGATATCAGCTGCTGGTCATAATAATATAGTATATAGATTATTAGCAAGCTTTTGGGGCTAACACTAGAGCATAGCCTTCCAGTTTAGGAGGTATGCTTTTAAGGATCATAGGGTTTGCTTTTAAATTGTCTTTATTGGCTATCTCTCTATGTACGTAACATTTTAAGCAGCGTGTTTTAATACAATATTTCCTCTCCTCATTTTGTCCTAATTATAAACTGCCAGCATTTTCCATAGCGCTATGTGCAAAGTAGAATAAAGTACGATGGGTACAAATATAGGAACAGTACTATACAAATGTGATATAAATGCGTCCGCAGCCAGCTTGGTGTCACAGAAATAAGGTCCCTACTCTGAAGAGTTTACAATATATGATTCCCACCAATTAAACATTAACATTATGGTTTGCAGTAAACAGATATGGCAGCTATTTAAAATTATTTTAAACAGCTTGAAAACCCTGTCTTGCTCTGCATGCACAAATAGGGGGCTTGCCAATGAGTCCTAATCTGTGTGTCTGATCTGCAGAAGCCATTGATTCGCAAGGCAAGCCCATCTAAAATACTGGATCAGACCGGGCTGAAGATAAATAGTATGTTTATTGAGCACTAGGACATTAAAAAGAGATTAACACCTCAAATATTGATGTTTCATGCTGTATTTATTATTTATATTTATTTGCGGTTTCATTGTTAACCTTTGGAAGACAATATTATTATTATTATTATAATTACTGTTGTTATTTGTAATCTTTATTTATAAAGCACAAACATTTTCTGCAGCACTTGGGACAGAGTTATCAAACGGGTCTATGTGAACCACAGATTCTCAGAGCTCTCTTCTCACAGTAGGATTGCAGGGGTTAACTTTCCTGCTCAGTTAATTAGCTGCACCTGGGCAGCCCTGATTTAAGACTACTTCTGGTATGATGGGAGCAGCTGCTTATGGATTGTTGGTTTGCAGTTTGTCTGACATGGAGAAAGACACGCACAGTGAGACAACAGCTTGTGACAGCTTTAAGCAGAGTGGAGATCTGGAAATCTGAAGAATATGCAGGCCCGTGACTTAACAAACCATGGAACTGTTTGTTCTGCTCCACCTAGGTTTAGCTGGATGAGAGCTGGTTAGTAAGGAAATTGTATATCAGTTCACTTCCCTGCTCAGTTAACTAGCTGCACCTGGGCAGCCCTGATTTAAGACTACTTCTGGAAAATGGGAGCGGCTGCTTATTGATTGTTGGTTTGAGGTGTCTGACCAGGAGGGAGACACCGTGACACAGTAGCCTGTAGCCTATGACCACTTGGAGACCTGGGAATCTGAAGTATACATGCCAGTGATTGTTCATAAACTATTGGACTGTTTTTTTTCTGCACCCAGGTTGAGCTGGATGAGAGCTGGTTAGTGAAGAAATGGTTATTACTTAAGATATTGCTTCAGTGGAAGTTGGCCAATTACCGTATTTAGAGGGGGGGGGTTAGGATGAGGAGGGAGGTTGAGGAGGGATGATGAGGAGGGAGGTTGAGGATGGGGGGGTTGAGGAGGGATGATGAGGAGGGAGGTTGAGGATGGGGGGGTTGAGGAGGAGCAGCGATTTCTTAGTAAACTTTTGTAAAAACATATCCAAGTTTCTTTGTTAAAACAGTTGCTTTTACTGTCATTTTACGTTATTTACCTTATAAGTGTTAATATTATTAATAAAAAAATGTTCTGAGCTACCCTTATTTTGCTTCAAAGTTCTTTATTTGAAATTTAAGGTATTTTTTCCTTAAATTTCCTTCTTAAAATGAGGTGCGTGTTATACGCCGATAAATACGGTATTTTAGTTTTGGCTTATTATTTTTGTATGAGATTCCTGCTTTATAGAGCTTACAATCTATAGGTTATGATTGGGAATGTTCCATAATGTAGAATATGTTAACAGTTCATAATAATGCTACTCCACAATTTGCTTTCTATAATCCTTTACTAGACTAAATATACTTTGAATTTTTATGCAGAGGCAGTTTTATCTTTGCCTTTTCCTTCATATTATTTCAGGAAACAATCTCAAGGACTTCTGTGTATTTAAAAACATGTCCTTGAGAGAAGAGACTCTCAGATAAGTCTTCTGTGGGTATCTTCTAAAGCAAATTTAAATAAAGTGCTCTATCAACCATAATTAACACTTGCTCGGTTTCTAGAAATTCCATTTGTTTACCATGAGACAGTGGTACCCCTGTACTTAGAAGTACACTGTCTTCATGGGCTGCAGAAAAAAGAACCCAGTTAGGAATTATTTTTAAGATTTTAGGCCGTAAAATAGAGCTTCTAAGCACTTCTTAATAAAATTATTTACATAATAGTAAATCTATACAGAGGGATATTATAAACCTAGTGACATTCAGAAACCTCCCATGTCCCTTGAATGCATTCTACTGAAGTTTTTTTTTTTTTTTTTTTTTAGCTGCTTTCTCAACATGCACTGTAAACAAATTACACTTCTACTAGTCCACCTGACATTTTTATTGTAGTAGATGGGGTTACTGCATTCAAGGTCTGCACCCACCTACAGAAGTAGATCTGCAGAAACCAATATTATAAACCTAGAACAGCCGGTCCCCATGAGCGCTGGCAAGGCGACCAGCCGGTCCCCATGAGCGCTGGCAAGGCGACCAGCCGGTCCCCATGAGCGCTGGCAAGGCGACCAGCCGGTCCCCATGAGCGCTGGCAAGGCGACCAGCCGGTCCCCATGAGCGCTGGCAAGGCGACCAGCCGGTCCCCATGAGCGCTGGCAAGGCGACCAGCCGGTCCCCATGAGCACAGGGAAGTAACTAGCAGGTCCCACTTTCTTAAAAGTTAAGAATCCTGGATCAATGGTCTGGCCATCCCTATTGTTGTCTTATAAGACCTCCCTATCTATTTCTGATCACCTAAGTTTACTTGGCAGATAAGCAAAAGTCAACTTTCTAATATAAAAGTGCAAATAACCGCTCAGTATGTGGCAATCCATTAATGTAAGCCTCCAAGGTTCCTACCTTATTTAAAAGGAAACATATACTCCCTAATGGCGGTGTCCTATTAAGACAGTAATAAAAATGGCAAGGACTGCATTTAATTTAAATAGATTTTTTTTCTTTACTAAAAATATACCGTTATAAATACTAGATCTTTAACATCGCGTAATAAAATATCAAACTACACTTTCCCTTTAAGCACTGCAGCACTATTGGTAATGTGTAAAGCTGCTCTTTTATACGCATTCTAAATAAATATTTGGCTTCCATTCTCCTATAATGAGAAATGTGGGAATATCCCCATGTGGTTGGTTATTGGATTCAGCTGTTATCACTCACTCTTATCTGAATAAACTGATTTCAAATCTGTCACTCACTTGTGGTATTGTCACTTGTTGGAGTGTTGTGTCCCAGAATCCTCTCTGTCCCACCTGGCTGTGTCCGGTGTAACCAGAAATACCTTTTATGGTTTTTACCCCTTCTGATATCATTGTTGGTAAAGTATTTAAAGGGACCCTGTCACCCATACAAGGACGTTGCTTTCATTTTAAAGAGCATTACAACTTGCTATACGTTGTACTAGCAGTTTTTCTCTACAATAAATAATTTCTGAAATATTTAGACTAGATTTTTCAGCTCAGGATGCTAATGTGCAGCTCTAGGGTGGCAGAGGGGTCACATAACATGTGGGGTCTTTATTGTGGCCACTACAGAGACAGACATGTAGACTGTATTCATAATGAGCCCATCAGTCGCTAATCAACATGTGTGAGTCGCTCATTCGCATATAAATGCAGCAACAACAACATGGAATTTCCCAGGATTGGTTCATTTAGAAAAAAATGAATAGCACATAGAGCCAAAAAAAAACAAACTTGATTTTGGGGTGAAAGAATCCCTTTAAGTACTATCCACCATAAGAGCCTATACCCTGAAAAAGTTGATGAAAGAAGCACGTTGATGAGGAAATGGTTAATTACTGGGCAGAGCTGCACTTTTTTTACATAGTTACATTGTAATTGAGGTTGAAAAATACTTTTAGTCCATAAAGTTCAACCTTTTTAGATCTCCTCTGATATGCAAAATGTTTGTTAATTGATCCAAAGAAAGCAAACAGAAAAAAACCCAAGTGAAACTTTGCCAGTTGTTTAAAAGGGAAAAAAATAATCCCTGCTTGACCACAGATACTGGCGATCAGATTCCTCCCTGGATCAATACTCTCCCTCCATGCCATTTTTATGTAAAAAAGATTCAATCCCTTTTTAACGTTATCTATCGAATCCGCTGTCACCACCTCCTCTGGTAGAGAATTCCACAGATTAACCACCCTTACTGTGAAGAACCCTTTTCTTTCTTTAAGGTGGAATCTTTTTACTTCTAACCTCAAGGGATGTCCTCTTGTCAGTTGAAAACCTCTTGGCACAAAAAGCTCCCCTGACAAAGCCTTATACTGACACTGGATGTATTTATATAAGGTAATCATATCTCCTCTTAGATGCCTTTTTTCTAGAGAAAATACGTTTAATTTAGTTAGTCTTTCTTCATAACTTAGCCCCTCTATTCCCCTTATTAGTTTTGTTGCCTTCTCTGTACTTTTTCCAACTCTAAAATGTCCTTTTTATGAAGTGGTGCCCAAAATTGTACTCCATATTCCAAATGAGGGCATACTAGAGATTTGTATAGTGGCAGAATTATATTTGCCTCCCTGGCTTCTATACCCTTCTTAATACATGCTAATATTTTATTTGCCTGTGCAGCTGCTGCTTGGCATTGAGCACTGTTACCTAGGTGGTTGTGCACTAGTACTCCTAAATCCCTTTCAATATCTGATAACCCTAGATTTGCTTCATCACATATAATAGTTGTCAAACTGCGAATCGTCCTCGCTCTTTGCGAGCTCGCAAAGCGAGGGACGCAGTTCTGGCAGTAAATGCGGCCCCTCGCAAAGTGAGGGTCCGCATTTGCGGAGTTGGAGACTCTACGCCTCCTCACTCCCGGGACAAACCCCCCCCCCCCCCCCCCAGAAAAGTGCGACTTTGCAAAAAAAAACTAAGCCGGGGGACTTACAAAAAAAAAAATACAAAAACATCACACACATGGGGTAACAGCCAGGACGTCTGGGGGTGAGGTTGCACACAAATTAAAGTCTATTTTACACAGTTTCGCCACTTGAAAATCGGCTAAGTTAGGGGGGGGAAAAATGGCGGCGAAAAAAAAAAGGAAAACTTGGCTCAATGACCCTGAAGAGCAGAAAACACTGACAAGGACGTACGATTTTTAATTACGACTCGCAGAACTTAGAAAAAATAATACGAGGTCGCAAAAATACGAAATTAACGGCCGAAAAGCGTACATACAAAAAACAAGAGCATGGGGGCACAGCCATGACATCTGCCAGTAAGGTTGCACGCTAATTAAAGTCGAATTTAACGAGTTTAGAAAATCGTCTAAGCGGGGGGGGGGGGGGGGAAATGTCGGACAAAGCAAAATAAAAACGAGGCTACACGACCCCGAAATGCGCAAAACACCTCCAGGCACATACGAGGTACAAAAATACACACTTGGGAAGCACGGAAAATGCTTGCATAGACAAACAACACCATTTTACAACACTAACACATTACAAATCTAATATGGCGCTTTACACAACTAAACCAACGGTTTGCCCTCGCGCACGCAGCCTATTTCTAATGCACAGTTGGGACATTGATGACACTTTTCCCTCAGAGTAGCAACAGGCCAACTGTACATTGTATGCAATTGCTGGATATATCAATTACAAATAGGTAAAGTATATTAATTTATTAAGTAATTAATAATTACAGAAAAATATTGACATACCATATATATATATATATATATATATATATATATATATATATATATATATATATATATATATATATATATATATGTCTTTGTCGTGAGAGCCGAAGGCGTTCATAGGACCAAAAGAAAAACAAGAGGAGCGGTTCGCTATGAGCGCCGAAAGTCCTCAAAGTAGAAAAAGCTTTACATTGTGTGTCAAATAGCATTGCCATGGCTTAAAATTTTATTGCCCCGTCATTTTTGACGAGCAAGTCACTAGTTAAGAATATAAATTGCATGGGTATTTCTCCTTCCCAGATGCATAACTTTACATTTATTTATATTAAATCTCATTTGCCACTTAGTTGCCCATTCCTCTATTTTATGTAAATCCCTTTGGAGGGAAAGTGCATCATTTTCTGATTTAATTACCTTGCACAACTTTGTGTCATCAGCGAAAATTGAGACCCCACACTCCAATCCTACCTCTAAGTCATTAATAAATATGTTAAAAAGGAGAAGACCTAATACTGAACCCTGAGGAACCCCACTTACCACATTAGTCCAATTGGAGTATGTTCCCTTTACCACAACCCTTTGCTTCCTGTCTTTTAGCCAGCTCTCAATCCATGAGCAGATATTTACTACAATTCCTGTATCCCTTAGTTTGCACAATAGTCTTCCATGTGACACTGTATCAAAAGCCTTTGCAAAATCCAAATAGACTACATCCACTGAGTTGCCTTGATCCAGGTTCCTACTAACCTCCTCATAGAAACTAATTGTTTGTTTGACATGACCTATCCCACATAAATCCATGTTGGCTCCTACTCATAATCCTGTTCAAATATTTTCACCTATTTTGTTACATTACAGCCTTAAGTTCAATGTTTTTTTAATCTGAATTTTTTTTGATGGATCAGAACACAATAGTCTAAGTTGGTGAATTGAAATGAAAAAAAAATATATACATTTTTTAGAAATAGTATTCACCCCCTTTGTTATGAAGCCCATAAAAAGCTCTGGTGCAACAAATTACCTTAAAAAGTCACGTAATTAGTGAAATGCTGTCCACCTGTGTGCAATCTAAGTGTCACATGATCTGTCATTACATATACACACCTTTTTTGAAAGGCCCCAGAGGCTGCAACACCTAAGCAAGAGGCACCACTAACCAAACACTATCATGAAGACCAAGGAACTCTCCAAACAAGTAAGGGACAATGTTGTTGAGAAGTAAAAGTCAGGGTTAGGTTATAAAAAATATCCAAATCTTTGATGATCCCCCGGAGCACCATCAAATCTATCATAACCAAATGGAAAGAACATGGCACAATTGCAAACCTGCCAAGAGACAGCCACCCACCAAAACTCATGGACCAGGCAAAGAGGGCATTAATCAGAGAGGTAGCACAGAGATCTAAGGTAACCCTGGAGGAGCTGCAGAGTTCCACAGCAGAGACTGGAGTATCTGTACATAGGACGACAATAAGCCGTACGCTCCATAGAGTTGGGCTTTATGGCAGAGTGGCCAGAAGAAAGCCATTACTTTCAGCAAAAAACACAATGGCACGTTTTGCGTTTGCGAAAAGGTATGTGGGAGACTCCTAAAATGTATGAAGGAAGGTGCTCTGGTCTGATGAGACTAAAATTCAACTTTTCAGCAATCAAAAAAAAAAAAACGATGTCTGGCGCAAACCCAACACATCACATCACCAAAAGAACACCATCCCCACAGTGAAACATGGTGGTGGCAGCATCATGCTGTGGGATGTTTTTTAACAGCCGGGACTGGGAAACTGGTCAGAGTTGAAGGAAAGATGGATGCTGCTAAATACAGGGATATTCTTGAGCAAAACCTGTACCACTCTGTGCGTGATTTGAGGCTAGGACGGAGGTTCACCTTCCAGCAGGACAATGACCCCAAACACACTGCTAAAGCAACACTTGAGAGGTTTAAGGGGAAACATGTAAATGTGTTGGAATGGCCTAGTCACAGCCCAGACCTCAATCCAATGGAAAATCTGTGGTCAGACTTAAGGATTGCTGTTCACAAGCACAAACCATCCAACTTGAAGGAGCTGGAGCAGTTTTGCAAGGCGGAATGGGCAAAAATCCCAGTGGTAAGATGTGGCAAGCTCATAGAGACTTATCCAAAGTGACTTGGAGCTGTGATTGCCGCAAAAGGTCGCTCTACAAAGTATTGACTTTAGGGGGGTGAATAGTTATGCACATTGACTTTTTCCTGTTATTTTGTCCTATTTGTTTACGTCACAATAAAAAAAAAAAAAAAAAATTCAAAGTTGTGGGCATGTTCTGTAAATAAAATGATGCAAATCCTCAAACAATCCAGGTTGTGACACAACAAAACACAAAAAAATGCCAAGGAGGTGAATACTTTTGCAAGGCACTGTATGTGATAAGTCATCATTCTTTTGAGAATGACACATATCTCTAACACTTAGGAGCCAGATTTTATAGGAGCAGGACAGGCTGTTTTTAGGAGATACATTATACTTCAGAAAATATTCAGGAGCAACAAATACAAACTTTATGGACTTTGGCTACTGGGAAATTTCCACCAATGATTTAAAGGATCAGTGTAGTTTAAGAAAAACTGCATATGCTTGTAACCGTATTAGCAGCTGTGTAAGTCATGAGTGTATTTTTTACCCACCATTCTATTAATTGTTGTGGTGAGCTATGTACTCATAAGGACCACAACACAAACTGGGATCCCACCCCACGCTGATGATAGCCAGTAAGCTTGAAACAGCTGTCCGTGGGTAGGATTCTCAGCTTGTGTTAAAATCCAACCTTGGCTTTGCATAAAGGCTGTGTAATGCAGCAGGCATAAGCTTAAAAGTATCTGAAAGTGAGCTGGGTTATTAATGCATCTGATAGAGGAGAATGTATAGTGTCTGAAAAAAATGTTTTTGCATGAAAAAATTCCAAAGTAATCAGTTAAACCGTTAGCCTGAAGTTTGCTTAATTTCTTGCTTTTGCAAAGAGATTTCTCTCAATGTCGACACCCCCTGAAATTCCCAGGGAAAATAAGCATAATTTATACATTTTGTTATTTTTTTGCCTGGGGATTGTGCAGACATGCTCACTTAGCAGCTGAAGTCTGCCCTACATCACATGATGTCATACACTTTCCTGTCGAGTTCTGTCCCTTCATTCACTGATCGTTTTATCTACATCCCAGGTGTTTTCCAGCGTTTTTCTTTGATGGGAGAAAAGTTCAATTTTAGTCCCATCAGACCAGAGCACCTTCCTCCATACATTTTGGGAGTCTCCCACATGCCTTTTTGCAAACTCAAAATGTGGCATTTTGTTTTTTGCTGAAAGTAATGGCTTTCTTCTGGCCACTCTGCCATAAAGCCCAACTCTATGGAGCGTACAGCTTATTGTCGGCCTATGTACAGATACTCCAGTCTCTGCTGTGGAACTCTGCAGCTCCTCCAGGGTTACCTTAGGTGTCTGTGCTGCCTCTCTGATTAATGCCCTCCTTGCCTGGTCCATGAGTTTTGGTGGGCGGCCGTCTCTTGGCAGGTTTGCTGTTGTGCCATGTTTTTTCCATTTGGTAATGATAGATTTGATGGTGCTCCTGGGGATCATCAAAGAGTTGGATATTTTTTTATAACCTAACCCTGACTTTTACTTCTCAACAACATTGTCCCTTACTTGTTTGGAGAGTTCCTTGGTCTTCATGGTAGTGTTTGGTTAGTGGTGCCTCTTGCTTAGGTGTTGTGGCCTCTGGGGCCTTTCAAAAAAGGTGTGTATATGTAATGACAGATCATGTGACACTTAGATTGCACACAGGTGGACAGCATTTCACTAATTACGTGACTTTTTAAGGTAATTTGTTGCACCAGAGCTTTTTATGGGCTTCATAACAAAGGGGGTGAATACTATTTCTAAAAAATGTATATATATTTTTTTCATTTCACTTCACCAACTTAGACTATTGTTTTCTGATCCATCAAAAAAAATTCAGATTAAAAAAACATTGAACTTAAGGCTGTAATGTAACAAAATAGGTGAAAAGTCAAGGGGGTGAATACTTTTGCAAGGCACTGTATTTATATATACAGACACTAATTGCAAATTAAAGTCACAGGTGTGAGAAATTAAACTTTATTTGCTATTCTAATCTGTGTGTCACCTTGTGTGTCTGTAACAAAGCCACACTTTAAAGAGCATGTAAACTTTTGAACACAACTCGTGTGTGTGTGTGTATATATATATATATATATATATATATATATATATATATATATATATAAATTTGCATGTCCCCACCAAGATTTCCCAGAGTGCAGTGCATCAATTGTATTTCTGACAAATTTGGGCAAGAAATAGGTTTAAGAACCTATTTTTTAGACATTCAAATGAAGTTACTAATGTACTATCCATTGTTTGTACTATGTACGTTGGAGGGCTTGTATCACTATTAGCCAACACACATTATGCCAAATAGTGTCAAGTGCAGTTACAGATAGAAGTATCACTGCATATAGACATTTCTGTTCATATATTAACATATTTCGATGTACTTCAGGCAACCCCCCCCCCCCCCCCCGCCCACTTGACAAATTCTCCCTACTGGATAAGTCTTTTCTTTTCTTTTTTTTTAAGTGACCTTCATATTAAAAGTCCAAAATAATGGACAAAATTAATAACTATTAAGTAGTTAAGATCAACTAACTAAAGAGTTGGTAATCTTGTCAACCTTGTTGGTTTGTTGTGTATGTCAATGAAGCTGTGAGCTATACTATGTAGGGTCACACGAGATGGGCAGGTAATAGCCGAGAAGAATAACTGGCAACCCACTCCTGTATCTTTGCCATGAGAACCTTATGGATGAGAACAACCGGGCACAAGATGTGCGTAGAATGATGCGGTCACCAGGGTCACATGGAGTCTGATACAACTGAACAACAACATTGTCGTCATTGTGGTTATGTACTTCAGATAATATATGAAGCTTTTTCTCCAGAATACAGTTGTCCTTTTTAGTTGTTTTTATCACTTTCACTTACAGAGGTGACTGAAGTGGTTAAATAGACCTGGAAGGTTCCTGGGTGTTGTTAGGTATGTAATATCCCTGGGTATCTAATTACTTATTTACTTAAAAAGAAGCACTTATAAGCTCTGTTTTTACTGCCTAAAATCAAACAAATAGTCCTGGTATGGGTCTGCCCCTGCAGTGAATTCAGAATCTGTAGTACTGGGTGTGCAAATCGGCAACTATCTCTCAGTAACATTATGCAACATGCTGCTGAGACGTGGTCCGTAACAGGCTAAGACACTATACTGCATATCCAGCCCTACAGAGTCTGTGTCTGTTTTTACTGCCTAAAATCATGGGTCAGCTCTCTACAGGTAATAAGCACCTCTTGTTACAATAAAGTACATAAGTAGATACTCAGGGATTGTATACCTAGTAACATCCATGAACCTTCTATATCCCTTTAAGTGCAATCCCACTTGTATTGTGGTGGCAGGGAGCCTTTAGTTGTGATGAATTGAAAAATATTGTTTTAATTTTATCAGTCTCTAAAATATATATATATATATATATATATATATATATATATATATATATTAAACAATGTGTGTGTACACACTACAGATCATTACAGATCGGGTGCAATACATAAAATATTCTGTCTGCACCCTCAGCTGAGGATGATGATGGACCCCCAGCCGTGTGTGTCCTCCCGTGGTGCAGCTGCTGCCCGCCTCGTGTCCCCAGACATATGGCATTGGGTGCAGCTGCCGCCACTGAGGCCACGTCTGTCACTAATAACTGACTGATTCTATTTATATTAGAATACACAGCCCGGAGTGCCGGGGGGGTCTATCTGCAGGTCTGTGGGACCCTGCTGTCAGTGCCCGGCTCCTAAAGGATGAACAAATCTGTTTGTAGAAATGACAAAAAATCCATCAAGATCTTAAAGTGACCTCATTCTTCTTATTGGTATTTCAGGTTTGGATTTTGATTCTTAACCTGATTCATATTTAGTGTTTTGAAAATGACACAGTAGATGTTTCCAAATATGGTATTTAATTAAAACTATAGTTAATGATAAGTATGCTATCAAAATACAGCACTTTCTTATGCAAAAATACACCATTCAATGTAAATTTATTGTGTTAGCCTTTCTGATCCACCCAATTGGTGGTTGTCCCCTGAATGTCACTGGATGTTACTAGGTATATATCCCTGGGTATCTATTGACTTTATGTTATTAAGAAGTGATTATAAGCACTGTTTTTTCCTGTCTAGAATCTTGCAAATAGTTCCTAAATGGTTTCCCCCCTCTGCAGCTCATGAAGACAGTGCACTTCTAAGTACAGGGGTTGCACTGTCTCATATTAACCAACCACATTAGTCAGTGTGTAAGAGGAGAGTATAGAAGATTCCATCTTGTCTGGCTTTGTATGTGTTTATCTTATCTATCAGTGAAGGTTTTTCAATAGCGTGGGTTTCAGATACCAATAGCTCCTAAGATTTAACAAAACTGTTGACCCCAACCCTTCCCCACCACTCCCTCCATTGCTTTATGGTTAAAGGACCACTGTATTTTGGGAAGACATTGAGCTGTATTAGAACAAACAAAAAAAAAAAAACTTTAGTAAGTTAGAAATGGTCTTAATTAGCAATCGAGTTCTATTGTCAAGGGACTATTTGGCGAGCATGTTTTAACATAAGTGAATACAGATCATATACATACCCACATTTGTATGTTTTTTTTTTTTTTTTACAAAGATGAAATATCCATTATCATTAAAGCAAACTATTTAAACAGTGTAAAAACATGTAGTGAGTTGTCAAGTTCTTCACACGAGCAAACTATAAATATTACTCTTCAGTGGTGCTATAAGCATATGCCAGCGCTGTCCAGCTACGTTAGTGTGGATAAGCAGACTTTAATTGGCTAGTGAGCTTTCTCTCTAAAAACGCTTTCATGCTCTTGGACTCCATAGCTGCTATTTTTTCTAGTTTGTAACATGACAAACCACATAGAATGTTGTTGTTGCATCGTTCAGTTGTGTCCGACTCTCCGTCACCACATGGACCACAACACACCAGGATCATCTTTATGTCCATGGTCATGTTGATCCACTTGGTTTTCATGCAGAGATACTGGAGTGGATTGCCAGTTTCTTCTCCAGTGGGCCACAGCATACAGCTCTTCCTAGGTGGTCTCCCATCCAAGTACTGAGCAGGCCCAACCCTGCTTGGCTTCATGATGGTGTGAACTCATGTTTCATTGACTAGAATCAAATCCAGGTCGCAGCTATGAAAGCCCCGAATCCTAACCACTGGGCCAACAGGGAATCCTACACATAGAATAGTATGAGGATAATTGTGCTGAAAAAGGGACATGGGGTAAAAAAGAATGGGTGTCAGGACCGAAAAACTGTGTGGGAATGGGGAATCTGCAGTCAAGCAGCTGTATAGGCCATGAGCATAAAAGCAGTATTAGACAAAATCTTAATTTTTGAAGATTATGTTTTATATATAGAAAGTTTCCATCTTGGCTGAGTTGAGCACTTCCCGATCAACAAAAACCTGCAAAAGGCTTCAGGTTATTAAATAGAGGGACGCATCAAATGTTTAATCATTGGAGCTTATAATGTTTGCCACCTATTGCTTTTTGCAAACTCTGCTCCTGCAGAAGAATGAATGTCCCTCTCACACATGCAGCCTGCCACAAAGTATCATGGATGCCTCCAGATTCCAGTGGAGGCATCAAAAACAAGATGAATCTAGTTTGTAACATTTTGTCTTGCAGAATCGTGCTCTTAATATATTTAAAATTTTTTTATTTTTTTATTATTTATTTTCTCCATATAGTGGAACTAATTAGACCCTTTGATGTAATGGCCTTGGTACCTTATGACGAGGGGGCCGCTGCCTCCACCCTGAAGCGGTTTCATGATGCCAACACCACGTACACGTTTGCCAACCACACCATACAGATCAGGCAGGACTGGAACCAGCTGGGAGTTGCAGCCGTTGTCTGGGATGCCGTATGTATTACCTATTACATGCAATCATGCTGCAGCAGAAACAACCATTTTGTTTTCTGTTGATCAACTTGGTTACTTTATGGGCCTGCCTACAGCAGCATATGCAGACATGGACTCTAGCCCATCAGGGACCTCGTCTCTGCAGCATGTTACAAAATGTTACTGAAAGATGCTCACTGATTGGTTAGTGTGAGACACTCATTCAAGAGGCCATATCAACACACACTTTTAAAGTGTTTTGAACTCATGGATATCTCTTTGCACCATCATGCAGAGCAGCCAAAATCAAGGAACAATATAATTTATTTGGCACACCAACTTTTGGGCGAAGGAGCCCTGCGCAACGTCATGTGCGCGCCTACCAATGTGCGCACCCACACGCGCATTCACCCTCTATCCATCTCTGTAACTCTAACTTCCCCCCTGTACCAGTGGGAGAGAGACCTGGGGTTAGAAGGTGGGCACAGTGGGAGAGAGACCTGGGGTTAGAGGGTGGGCACAGTGGGAGAATGACCTGGGGTTAGAGGGTGGGCACAGTGGGAGAGAGACCTGGAGTTAGAGGGTGGGCACAGTGGGAGAGAGACCTAGGGTTAGAGGGTGGGCACAATGGGAGAGAGACCTGGGGTTAGAGGGTGGGCACAGCGGGAGAGAGACCTGGGGTTAGAGGGTGGGCACAGCGGGAGAGAGACCTGGTACAGGGGAAAGTTAGAGGGTGACAGAGCTGGATAGAGGGTAAATGTGCGCTCGCATTTGTCAGGCATGACGTCCCGCAGGGCTCAATGTCGTGCTACCCATTTATTTGATTTTGCTTAATGCAGTTAAACTGCGCAGTTTTAGCACAGAACATGAATATAACTATGCTGCAGTTTGAGCTCTGTGAGATGACTGGCTCTTGAACCCAGTGTCAGTGGCACAAACAAAATGGCAGCTTCCCAAAAACATGGAGGAGTAACTGGCAAACTAGGCAACTGTTACATTTATAGTTAACCTTCTCTAAAAATATATATTTTTTTTTATCTACAATTTTTTGTTTAGCTGGTCTTATCACTAAAGTTTAGTACCATTGTTATTTTAATAGCCAACATAGAAATTTGCATAACATATAAAAGCCTATCAAGCGGCGTGTATTGTGCTAAATAGTGATATTGCGGATAATGGTTCTATTACCCATACGTTCATTTATATAGAATTGAATTTGAACACCAGGATTGACGTCGACAAGTAAAAAAAAAAAAAAAAAGGGGGGGGGGGGGGGATTTGGACCTGCTTCCTAGTTCCAACAATCGCTCTTCGTCCCCTCTCACATTCCAGTGCTGGCAAGGAGCGCCAAAGGTGCTCCTTGCCAGCAACTGTGGACCTTGCAAAAAAATATGAGACACGTTACATACAAAGCTTATCTACAGGAAGAGGGAGCATCCAGGACCTCGAAAAAGTTACACCTCAATTTAACTCAAAATAAGAGTTTAAACACTGAAAAATTCTCTAAGCGAGAGAAGAAATGGCTGCCGAAGAAAACGAGACTACAGCAGTCTAAAGACGCAAAACTCCACCTACGGAATTGTCGAAAAACACATTACAAACACAATAAATACACACAACAAACATAAAAAGCTTACCCACAGCAAGGGGGGGGGGGGGCACCCAGGATCTCTGCAAGTAAAGTTACACCTCGATTTAAGTACAAATTTAGGCGTTTAAACACCCGAAAATCACCTAAGCGAGAGAAAAAATGTCCACCGAACAAATCGAAAACCAAGCTACAGGACACTAAACACGCAAAACACCACAAAACAGCTACGGATATTCCGCCACAGCCGCATACCACACATTAGCCGCCATTTTAGAACAATAACTTATTCAATGCGGAAGTACACAGCTACGCTAATGGTTTGGTCTCGCGCACGCACACTATTACACTGCACACATTCAGCACGCTTACACAGCAGCTCCACAGCACTGATGCTGCAGCAACATCAAAACAGATTGCCAGCTCTTCAACACAATGCTTCCTGCATATATTACTTAATATACTTTACCTATTTTGAATTTATTATTCTATTAGTTATTTTATTATTATACACCAAACAGCATTAGCTCACTTACAATTTGATTGCCGTCATTTTTTTGACGGGCAATTCGCTAGTATATATATATTTACTATTAATCTAGTTTTCTTTGAAACTATCTTACTTACTCCCACTGACAGATGAATTCAATCGATCGACAGAATCTATTTCTAAGAGCCTGTTCCGGTACACAATTATGTCTAATAATGACCATGAGCGGATGTTAGGACTTTTCCTGTTTTTACAAGTAGCCACTTGGCTACCATAAGAACATTAATACTAATTGTAATTTCTAACTTAGATAAAGAAGAGGGAAATATATGAAACCGAGTGATTTCGGGAGATAAGATAAGACTTCTATTAATAATCAATGAGATTTTTTTTTAAAACAGGTCTCCCAAATTTGTTTTACATATTTGCAGGTCCACCCTATGTGATGTTGGGTGCCTTTATTCAGACAACCCCTCCAACAAAAACAGTCATATTAGTTGTGACCTTTTTGAGAAAATTCTGAACTATATACCATCTTTGATGGATCTTAAAGTAAGTTTCTCTTACGTAAACCGACTTTATTTTATTTTTTGTCGGTGAAGAGGCTCTAAACCACCTATAATCGTCCCAGTTGTTATTGAGATCTGCCTCCCCTTTTAAAATTGAGTGTGTCTTAGCCTTTTCTTTATCCCCTCTAAAGACACACAGACATCTAGAAATGGAGAAATTTGGGTAATTTCTCTTAATTTACCCAGATTAAAGTCTGATTGACAGATGGTTCGACGGAGAGTGGAATAATTCAACCAGTGAGATGTTGTAATTTTATTTTCTTCTTTTAACTTTTCAAAAGGTATAAATGAATCGTTGTCGTAAAGATCTCCGAGGCATATTAATTCCCATTTATTCCAGCAATGTTTAAGATATCTGGAATTTTTGCTCCCCCCCTGGTTTATAGGAGTGATTGCCGATGGAAAAGGCAATAAATTATATCTACCTTTAGTTTTTTGCCAGATGATATTTAATATAAAAGAAACTTATTTATAAGTGAAATTTGCCCTTTTAACTGTATATTTTATTAGTTGAATATTGTAAAAATTGGTAAAATGTATTCTCTTTTATCTGCATTACTGCCTGCCATGTTTAATAGGTTCCTAACTACACGCTACATGTGAGCGTTCTTGTAATTATGTATCCGTGTCATAACCCGGTCTCTTAAGCCAACATGGCTTCCAGACATGTGTAATTGTACCCTTCACAGTCACTCACTTTGGGTAAATTACAGGGTGCGAGGAGGTGACTGGAGTGCAGCAGAGTGTAGTCTTGTGATATGAAGAGTTCACCACATACGGCCATTAGTACATAGATAAAGGAGAACTGGAGGAACAGGCTAAATGATCATCAGCAGTGCTCTAATTATGTACATGGTATCTGTTACTAGGTGTATAATATCCCTGTGTATATATTTACTTTTATGGACTTTATTTTATTAAGTGCTTATAAATTTTGCCTAAAATAAAACAAATAGTCCCTGAATGGGTCTCCCTACTGCAACATATGTAGATACACTCCTGTAGGGCTGGATGTGCAGTGTAGTGTCCTAGCATGTTGCTGAGCGATGGTCACCAATTGGTTATAAGGAGTCACAGCACACCCAGCCCTAGAGTCTTTATGAGCTGGAGAGGGCAGACCCATACAGGGACTATTTGTTTGATTTTAGACCTTAAAACAGGGCTTATAAGAGCTCCTTAATATACAAAAAAGTAGCTAGATACACAGGGATATTATATATCTAGGAACCTTTCATATCCCTTTAAGAACCGACCAGTTAGCCATATCGTCACCCAAATAACTGTCCCTTATTTGTTTGTGACCCCTGATGTTACTTCCTTGTGCACGCTCTTGGTGTGTTTCAGGCTGTCGTGCTTTGCATGTATTTGGAGGCCGGAGGTCTCGGGCTCCAGGATCGATCCGTGATAGAGCTGGGAGCAGGCACCGGCTTGGTGGGAATAGTGGCCGCACTGCTGGGTAAGAGTCCACAGGCAGATGCAATTACATTGAAGGGACTGCTGCAAGGATGGAGCCAATCATCACTGAAATCATCACGCTTAATAATAATAATAATAAAGAATATGCAACACCTTGCAGTTTGCTGTTTTTGAGAGAGAGGTAAGCCTTTTTTATCCACTGATAGCCCCCTGAGCTATTTGGGGTACATTGTTTTCTGTGCAGTTCCCTGGACAAAAACAAGACTAGGCATGTGCATTGTGCAGCTGACTGCACAGAAGACAATGGACCAATGTCTCAGGGGGAAGCAGTCATTAATGCCACAAAATACTCACCTGTTCTTTTGTTGCCTGTGTGTTTCTATTAAAGGGACCTGGACGCTTCTTAGGTAGTTTATGTTAATATTAAACCAAAGTATTTATTTGTATATTTAAACAGCATTTTATTAACAAGCTGTTTTTAATCACCGAAAGCTTCCAAAGAGTCCCTGCAAAGGTCCGCCCCTTGTAGCTCATGCATACAATGTGTCTACAGTACTAGCCAATTACAGACTGTCTCAGTAACATGTTGCTGAATTGCTCCTGAGACACAGCTAGTACTATAGACACATTGTATGCCTCAGTTACAGGGGCAGATCTTTGTAGGGACTCTTTGGTAAGTTTCAGTGAGTAAAAGTTTTTAAGCACTTGTTGATAAAATGATGTTTAAATATGCAAATAAATGTTTATGTAGATGATGTTAATACTATAAACAGGGAACCTTCTATGTCTCTTTAAACTGAATCAGCTATTGTAGTAATTTAGTGATGACAATCATGGCCGGATTTCTCATTAGGCAGCTGCCTAGGGGCACTTCCCTGTGAAGGGTGCTTCATTTCACACTTCAAAATGTTCCTTGGCATAATAAAAGAAAATACTGCAGTTCACTCGCTAGAAGAGGGGCAAACACCTGGAACTAGAGAATAACAAGAGGGAGGAAGCTGCTCTGCCTAGGGGCGCCTGAGATGTAAATCTGGCCCTGATGATACTCCACATCTATGAAAACCAACTAACCGGTTTCAATTCTCAATAGGGGCCAACGTGGCCATCACAGACCGAGAGGTGGCGCTGGAATTTCTTAAAACAAATGTAAGAGAAAACCTTCCACCCGAGCTCCGGCACCAAGTGTCTGTTCAGCCTCTGACCTGGGGCAGATCCCTGGAGGACTTCTCGACGTTCGATGTGATTGTGGGAGCAGACATCATTTATTTAGAAGAGACATTTCCTGACCTCCTGCACACTCTCCTCCACTTGAGCGCAGCACATACAGTGACCCTCCTGTCCTGCCGCCTCCGCTATCAGAGAGATCACGACTTCTTGGACATGATGAGAGGACATTTCACATTAGAGGAAGTTCATTATGACACCAGTACAGATATACATATATATAAAGCCCAGAAAATAGCTGGGAAAAGTGACCTTTAAAAGCAAAATCCATAATAAAAATGTATTGTTTGGTTATGAAAATTGTAATGCTGAGAGCTGTGGATATTACAGTCTGTTTTATACAGCAGGCATCTGCTATAAGGAGCCATGTTTAATGTGGGATTAGACTAGAGTGTAAAAATTGGGCTTATTTGCATGTCCCCGCCCAGTTTCCCAGAGTGCAGTGCAATAACTGTATTTATCAGAATTCTCTGCAGGAAATACGTTTTTTAACTTTTTTCTAGGGTTGCAAATGTGTACTATCTTTTTTTTATTGTAATAAGTACAGTGGAAGGTTCCTATCACACATTTGCCCACCATAAGCTAAATCATGTTTTAGTTAATAATAAATATATATATACTAGCGACAAAAATGACAGGGCAATAAAATTTAAAGCCATGGGATTGGTGCTTGACGCATAATGTAAACCTTTTTTTGTACTTTGAGGACCTTCAGCGTTCATTGCGAGGCTTGCGCTGAGCGCCCTTGGCGCTCATAGCGTGCCTTGTAATGAGCACCTTCGGCGCTCATTGCCAGCCTCTCCTGTCATGTACTTTTGGTCCTCTGAGCACCTTCATGAGTCATGATAGATATATATATATATAGATATATATATATATATATATATATATATATATATATATATCCACAGCAAACAGCTCCTGGTATTCCTAGCTGATCTCCCATCCAATTACTGACCAGGCTCAACCCTGTGGTGTAACATCTTGGTTCCCTGATTGGAATCGAACCCAGGTCACAGCAGTGAAAGCACCTAATCCTAACCACTGGACCACCACTGTTCCCAGTTTTGACTCATTCCGCATTCACTATAATAGTTGTCCGTTGTGGGAAACGCTGTGCGATGAGTTCTGCGCAGGCATTACTCACACGTGGGTTGCCCCAAACTGTAGGGAATTGTGCATGCACAGTTGCGTTGTGTGTGTGTCTGTGTGCACATGCGCAGCAGAGCGCTCAACAGAGGGAGGGGAGAGAGAGAGATTGCACAAAGAGAGAGAGAGAGAGGGTGCACATACAATTGAACATCACATATGACACCGCCATTTATGACGGGCAAGTTACTAGCACATTATATTATTTAGAACTGAACCGCTTTATTCTTGGACAATTTTGAAAAGGTCCTAAACTAAATTCTTAAAGAGTGTGAAAAATTGGCTGTGTTGTGTTATCCATTTATTTCTAAAGTAAATCAATCCTGGGAAAATCCATGTTGTTGTTGCTGCATTTATATGCAAATGAGCAACTCATGTATATGAATTAACTGCAATAATAAGCAAACTAGGATTACAGTCTGTTAGTTTATTCTTGTAGTGGCCAAAAAAGATCCCCAATGTTAACTGGCAGTTAAACCCCTCTCCTACCCATATCAAGTACTCTGAGCTGCACATTAGCAAACTGAGCCCTAAGTTCAATTCTAAATATCCCAGAAATTATTTACTGTAGAGAAAAACTGCTAGTACAATGTATAACCAGTTAAAGTGCTTTAAAATTAAATACATGACAGGTCCTTACTATAAATATGGAAATATATTTAAAATTCTTTTGAAGGAATATATTATATAATGGGTACATACTGTGAGAAAGTTACAACACCCAGCATTTAGTTTCTAATCACAATTGTAGCCCTGAGCCGCCTTATCTCTGTATTATAATTACTCCCTTATCTATGAACTTGTTTAATGCTAGGATGGGTCTGTCAGAGTAATAACTTTAATTTGCATTGCGGTTATTTACTTTGCATATAATTATAACTCTTTATATTGGAAAGTTCAGTTCTAGTGCAAGCACTGCCACTAAGGAATACCAGCTCACATGAGCAGCACGTGGAACCTGGTCACCTGCATTGCTACTTTATTGGACCTCCCTGGTGTGTGATATTGTTCAATCATTGAGTCACATCCAACTCTCCGTGACTCTATAGACCGCAGCACACCAGGTACATTCCTCAGTCACTGCCCCTCGCTCCATCTCCGCCTCCCCTTCTTTGTGCCAGCTTCAATCTTTCCCAGCATCAGAGTCTTCTCTAGGGAATCCTGCCATCTCATGATATGGCCAAAATATTTTAGCTTCAGCCTCATGATCATACCTTCCAGTGAATAGTTTGTCTTTATTTCCTGTGGTCCTGATTGATTGGATCTTCTTGCAGTCTAAGGGACTCAAAGCAGTCTTCTCCAACACCACAAATCAAAAGGTGTCAATTCTGCGGCACTCCGACTTCTGTATGGTCCAGCTCTCACGCCTGTATGTTACTACTGGGAATATCATAGTTCTAACTACGCGTACCTTTGTTGATAATGTAATATCTTTACTTTTTACTAGGTCTCATCCCCAGAAGCAAACCTCTTAATTTCATGGCTACGGTCACCATCTGAAGAGATCTTGGATCACAGGAAAATAAAATCTGTCACTGCTTCCACTTCTTCCCCATCTACTTGCGGTTTACCATGGAGAGTTAGTTGCATTTCCTGAAGCAAGGAGTCTACTTCTGGGCTAATGAGGGGTAAAGGGTGTGGCATCAATTCCAATGTTATTCAGTTATCTTAACAAAGATTTTCCCCTCCCTCTAATAGCCAAAACACGCACCCTCATGATTCAGCTCCAATGAAGTGATGTTACAAACTCAAAATGGATTTTAAAAATGTTCTCTTTTTTTATTTTCAATCTTACACAGCTGTTAATGTTTGTCTCAACCTAATAAGTTCCTTTTTGACTGGACTACAGTGGCCATTTAACCACGTTCACAAATGCTAGGAAGCAACGAATATAGAAAAACTATACAGCTAGCAAAACCAGTAGGAAAGCAGTGTTGTCACTGCTGGTATACGACTCATCCCTACTACCGGTCTATGCTGTGGGCTCTAGCCATAGCAAGTAACATAGTGCTATGTCTCAAATCTTTCTCAAACCGGATTGGCCAAAACAAAATTGGAGGGGGTAGTAACCTTCATTTTAAACGGTCAGAAAATTCAATAGTTTTTGCTAACTTCAAGGTAAGTGTTTAAAATGTTTATTTTGGTATTTTTTCATGCAAACATTTTTTTCATGCACTTCTGATTCTCCTCCATCAGATGCATTTGTAATGTAGGAAACGTAGATATCCCTTTAAGGGGTCGTTTCCCTCCCACACCAAAGATCAGGGTGGAGGTTACATGGAAAGCCTGGCAAACCTGTTTGCCATCAATACTTTATACACCTATACAGGACATACAGCCCAATTGAATTACTCTGGGTACTGCTATGTTCTACTTTAAAGTTTATGAAGTATTTCCCTTTTGTTCTGACTTTTAGACAAAGTACCATTTTATTGACCTGATTTATGATTAAAATGCATGTAAAGGTATATGGAAGGTTTCCGGTTTCTAAATGTTAAAATAATCTAAGTGTTTATTTGCATATCTAAACATTTTATTAACAAATGCTTAAACAGGGTTTTAACTCCCTGAAACCTTAAAAATAGTTCCTGCAACAGCTTGCCAGCTGTAACTCATGCATGCAATGTTTCTGTTGTACTAGCCAATCACAGATGGTCTCAGTAGCATTTCAAAACATACCGTTGAGAAAGTCTTTGATTGACAAGTACACCTAGTACCAATAGACACACTGTGTGCACGAGTTGCGGGGATCAAACCCATACAGGGACTACTTGTTTATTGGATTAAGAATTGCTTATAAGTGCTTAAAATTAAAGTAAATCGATACACGGTTATTATATACACAGTAAAAACTTTCAAGGCAGATGGGTGACATGAACAAAATCTTTAAATATATCAATTGACAACTTTCTGGAAGGAAGTGTCTGGTCCTTAAATCCTTCTTATTGTGTGTTTTCCTTCTGGACTTTATTAAACCCTTTGATATACAGTATCTTTTGTTTTTACATTCCACTTTTTTCTGAATATGTCATGATTTGAAATTGTAGGGTGAAAAATTTAGGGGGAATGGGAAGAAATACTACTTTATAAATAGTGTACTACACCTGATCTTAGCCAAAAGGCAGAGAAGCAATAATGGTCCATTGGGACATGCATGTGATTGCACTCAATGAATTTTCTTTCCTTACTTGATATACAATCATTTTTCTACACTCCAGAGCACATACCGTGTCTGATGTAACATATAAAGCAATTATGTAACCGTACATTTTTGATATTAGTATAAAGTTAAAGAATGTAGTGAGATAGCAGTTACTGTAGTATATTAAACACAACTATACAGAATAAATAAATAGTACATTTGTGTTCACATTTGCATGTCTAAAAATAAGTTAGAGTTTATTTCCTGCCCAGAATTAACGAGAAATACAGTTTTGCACTGCACTCTGGGAAACTGGGCAGGGACATGCAAATGAGACCCCAATGCATTTTCATTCTTTAATCAAAATATCACTTTATAAATGGCTCCTTTTAAGATTTTGGCTGCTTTGTTGAACAGCTTTATAGCATAGCACAGGATGGATTATGCACAAGTTAGGAGACCTACCTACAAACAGCACTGTTTCAAAGGCACTGAGACTGTATAACCAATATAAAATTGACCCACATATACAAGAGACTTTGGTATTTTTAAAAGCATGTTTATATGTCTGCACATAAATGTTTTGTGTAAAAAAAATAAAACAAAATGACAATATTAACACAAGTTACAGTAAGAAAACGCACTTGACATTTCACAAAAAAAAAAAAAAAAAAAATCACTGTTAATATACAAAGTAATAGCTACCGGTCTGAAAAAACACAAAGCAACTACTATATACATAGTGTTAATAAAATGCATTTTAACACCAAATGTACAAGAAATGTTACAAAAATAAAAAAAATCATATTTTATTTCAATTTTTTAATGGAAACGTACCCAGTACTTTTATTTTATTGTAAGGGAGGTTGCAAAGATCCCTTTGTAACATTGGGTTACAATCCAGTTGTATACATTAAACATGGCAGATCGTGTTTTGACTCATTTTCAACCAATTAAAATAGTACTAAAGTAGATCAACCAACGGGTGGGTGCCTGGCAATACTGGACTACTTTGCACAATTAATGCTTCCCACCTTGAAATGTGACCGTTTCTATTAAAATATTCATATTTATGTATTTCTAGTCACATTTTAGTTTTCTTGCTCTTAGTCTCCCACCTAAGTGTTTGCTTAGAAAGTTTATCTGTTCAAATACATTTGATAATTTTAATAAGATTGTCAAGGGTCGCAGCAGAGTCATTAAATAAAATGTTCTTTATTCATTGGAAAGCCAGTTTGAATGTACTTTTTTTGGCTATCACTTAGCTGAAGAGATGTGGCCAGCCCTCTGACCAGGATCCTTTTACTGGATGCATATCTTCCTATTGCAGATGTCATGCTGTCAATAGACAAACTCTATTGATACCTCGAAAGTCATATCTAAAGACATATGTAAAAGGAAGTCACAGTCAGGGAGCCATTCATCAAGCATGACCTAATTATATACTGATAAGGTGAGTCTTATGGGTGTGATAGACAGACAAAATTTAGTAAAATCTATATATTTATTTTACTAAATTTTGTAATTACTGCCAATTGCAAATATTAATATTTTATTGGTACTTTACCATTTTCCATACTTCAAGCCTCTGCTGTGACCTTATAAAGACTACTATAGAAATAAGTGTTCTAGCTGGGACCTGACCAACATTTAATTTGTGAAGAGCAATTAAACCATTGCCACCCACTCAGTTGAATTACATAGTACAATAGAATATATATATATATATATATATATATATATATATATATATATATATATATATATATAGCTGTAGAGAACATATGAACACTGGCACTCAGATACATTTTACATTTCCACCTAATCTTGTAGTTGTTCAAACAATACCATTATTTTTAATATTTCAATAATAATGCAAGATTAAATTGCACATTTAGAAAAACTATGTAGCACCATATAAATTGGCTGCTAATAAATAGTCCATATATAAATTCAAAAATAGCAAGTGGCTGAAATGTATAAGCACTATTCAGGCTAAACTGTAATTAAAGCACCACTGTAGTCAGTTTTTCTGTTTTAAGTAACTAAATTTGAAGTAAAAATGTTTTTAGAAAATAAAACTATTATTTTATACCAATATATCATTTGCTGCAGGGATCCATTTACTTTTATCTTATAATTTTCTTATAATTTAACATTAGCCTTAATAAATGCACTGGCAGTTGTAAATGCCACATACATGTTTAAATATTAAAGGCAGTATTTTATTTTCCATTTTATTTTCAAATTTAGTTCTTCAAAATAGCATTATATATATATATATATATATATATATATATATATATATATATATATATATATATATATATATATATATATATATATATATATATAAAATTACAACGGCCCTTTAAGTATCTATATTCTGTATATATCTTTATTACTTGACAATTACTTATTGGTAGTGCTGAACAATATCCAACCAATCATCTCCGCGCACACAAACGTAGCTGAGTGGTGCTGTTCACATCTCTATGCAGCCCTACTAGAGTACAAAAACAGAGAAATTAATACTATGAATGCTCATCCTTACACAACCAATACATAAAATTACAGTGATTATAGATAGGTAGATGGGAATACACTTAGATGGCATGTGTCCAATTAGCACCTCTTCCGGTCTGAAAAAACACCCATAAAATTGAAATGCAAAAATGTATATACAGCTACATCCTTTACCCCCAGGTGTAAATAGGTTATGTACAAACGGAGTGACGCTTATATAAAATACAAATACGTTTTTTATAGTTTTTTTTTATACATTTTTTTCTAAATATTCTTCTGAAAAAGCTTGTTTGTTTAACATCTCTCGCCCATTTTTAGTATATGGAAAATGATTTATTTAACCATTGGGTCTTACATTATGCTTTATGACCCTTTTGACATATTAACGGTCTGAAAAGTGTATTCTCTGTTGTGTTTCACTCAGGAAATTGAGATATACATCCATATTCAGAAGCTAAAGACATTATTTTACCTAGAAAATTATTTAAAAATTCATAATACAGTGCTTTTTTGCTTAAATACAGACATTTAAACTGTAGGAACAAGGAGGAGTTCTGGAGTACTGTTTGAAACCAAACTATGACTACTTGTGACAAAATAAAATGCAATGTATATTAAGTCCCTGCGTCCTTATTATATATCATCACTTGAAGAAAAGAAAAATCAGTTGGGATATAAAATGCACCCCCATAAATTTCTAATATCAAAAGACTATACAATGCATGTATCGCGTGAGATACATTCTCAGATTCTGTTCACTCAATGTCTTAAAGGCTATAATGCACCAGAGCGAATCAGTCGATTTAAACAGAATTAAAAATGGTATCACTATACACTGCAATACTGATTATTCATCTAGATTAATGGACACTCACAATTACCTCACTCTTCAAAGATAAAAAGAGAGGCTACCTACCTGAATTATGGACCTAACTAGGGTAGGAAGTGCCAATTATATTATTTTTCTTTGAAAATTTGTAACCAATAGGAATTAGTTTATAAAACATCCACTAAAACCTCGATCTCTGAAGGAATTGGCCAGTATATTGACAAGACTTTGCATAGAGATATATACAACTCATTTCCAGAAAAAATTAAAGTTTTGTTCTTTTTGTTTTGGGATATTATATGTGGGATAGAACATATGGTGAGTCGAGTCTACTGTTTGAGAGACTATACAGTGTGTACCCTCGCCATGAAGCAGTGGAATATAAAATGAAGAAGCTGGAGGTACTTGCAAGCAGATAAATCACTGAAATACAATCGTAATGCACAACAAAGACCTAAGAGAAACCTTATTGTCAAATTAATAACTGTGCTTTACTGCCTTTTACACTATAACAGAAATAATAATAATAAAATCTGCTCAAAAACCTGCAGATGATTCCAACACTAAAAGGAAGTGCACATGATATCAGAGGTACACCACAGATTAAATCCTGCCATGGGAGGACCAACAAAGCCTAAATGCTGACAAATACAGCATTTAAGGGATGAATTTATAAAGTCTCCATCTGCCTTTGAAATGGATCTGGGGTTTGTCTAAACTGAAGCTAAACAAGGAAATAGTTGCAAATTCAAGTCACAGTTGAACCTGAATGGGGCAGCTATAATGAGCAAAAGGGACAGCAAGCACAAAACAATGACAGTATTTCAATGTCAGCCTCTCTTTAAAAATGTGGCCTATAACAGGAACCCAATAACGGGATGCGAGTACCCCCGATACAGAGCTCTGAAACACGTCAAGACGTTATCACTTACGTACTGTATAAGAAAATCTAAGTTAAAATGTACCCAAGTGTTTAAAACATCTTGGAAGAGGGATGTCACAGATCGGCATTATTGTACTTAAGACTGGTGTTCCCTAGATGATCATGTATTGTGCAGATGGAAGAAAGGGAGAAAGAAAACAAAACTGACCTGCAGTGAACAGGAAGCAGAGTATTTGTTCTCTAAATCGCATTCTTACGGTATAAGGACGTGAACCTTACAGAGTAATGGTAATAAAACCCAAGGTGAAGTCTTAGGAAATCTATTGGAGACATTTACAAGTTGTACACAACAGCGTGGGTCGTATAAAAATTTTCAGCAAATGCTAAAACTTACAAAGAAGTTTTAGCAAATAATCTCGGTTAAGCTTAAGAAAGGACAAAGAACACATTTATAAAATCAAGGCCTTCTAAAAAAGTGCCAAAAAATGCACAAATCACATGTGATCTACAAAACCTGAAATACCTTACAAAAAAAAAAAAAGAAAAGTAAATTAAAACAAAAATAAACATTGTATATGTAACCAGACTTTTAGTATTTTTCTAAATATAAAGAGCACTGAAAAAGATTATCGCACATTAAATACAGGCCTTTCTAGAACTGCATTTTATATTATTTCAATACTGTCAGTGAAATTGGTTAAAAAGGGAAGCAGTTAGGAAAAAAAGAAAACTTTAAGAAGTACAGACTAGCAAAAACAAGTATGGTCACTGAACGGATCTGTAACCGTTCAAAAGTCATCTTGAAACTGTTGTTTTTTTAACAAAATGAAAAAGTTTTATTAATAATGCATAGAAACAGGTTTTGTCCATGACATTCAAGGGGCAAGATATATTATGGTTTATTAAGTTAAAACCATAATACTTCCATATTATATATTTATATATATATATATATATATATATATATATATATATATATATATATATATATATATATATATATATATATATCACACACACGCACCACTTAGCTAGCATATTACTGTCCCTAATAACAGGGCTTATTGCATTCAGATATAGGTGGGGACAATTCCATGGTTTCGAATTTAGTGATCATGTTTTTCTTACTTATTGAAGATGTGATGTTGTAATATGGGTAGAGTTTATTCAGTAGAAAATGCCTTAAATTACTGAAAATATTTAGTTTTCATTTTCAAAAGATGGTGGGCTCCTCCAGATGTTGGTCTATGCTAGCAGTTCTCCTATGTCCACTTATGAGGAAGAGGAAGTGACTGCAATGTGTGAGCAGCTATAAAACAAATCACCACAATACACCAACCCTTTGTGGTTTAGTCTCCAACACTTCCCGTCACCAGTTTTGGTTTTACTCAAAAAGCTGTGTTTAAAGGGACTTTATTATCCTAAAATCAAGGTGTTTTTTTTTTTTTAGGATATTCGTAAAGAGCAGGAAAAACTGTATGTTGTGTTATCCATTTCTTTCTAAAGTAAATCAGTCCTGTGGCTGCTTAGCTATGCTAATGCAGAGCTCCTTGATAGTCTCTAATCATAATTAGTCATGTCTGTCTACGTAGAGGTCAAAATAAAGACCTGCATGGTTAGACCCCTTTCGCACCCTTATCCAGAACTCAGAGCTGCACGTTAGCATACCGCGTGACACATTGGTATACACATATACTATCCAGGAACTGCAAAATCAGTTGTAAATACTTCAGAAATTATTTACTGTAGAGAAAAACTACTAGTACAATGAATAGAAGGTTCCAATGCTCATTCAAATTAAACCAACTTCCTGCTGGGAATTGTGAATAATTTCCAGAAGCACTGACAGAACAGTGTGACTCCATCATGGCCACCCATGGAACCACATAACCCAAGTACCAAAAATGTCACTCTGAGTCAAACCTATATATCTTGGTGACCAAAATGGTACCCAATAACTTAACATCTTCACAATTTCCCTCAAGGGATCTTGAAATCTATCCACTGATAGCTTTCTTGTATTTAAATGCAGAAGTGAAGTCAAGAGGAGCAAAGGAAATTAATTCTGGTTTTAAAAACACAACTGAAGAAATCAATGTACTTGTCATGTTAAAAAAAAAAAATAATGCCACAAACATTTGCAAAGTACAGCTATTTTGCATTATCTGAATGCATTAAGGATGGAAAATGAGTATTTTTTTTTAACTTGCACGGTTAGCTATACAAAGCTAAATACACAGAAGTTCTCGTTACCTTTTTATTGCCAATGGTAAAAAGTAATTCAAGATTTTAAAAAGGAAGATTCATATTCTTACCTTCAGTCTTCCTGAAAAATATAAGGGTTGTAACTGAATTTAAAAAGCCACATATCACAGTAAGACAAATCATTTATCTGTCAAGAGAAAAGCTTAAAAGTTAAGGCCCCCCAATGTTACTACATTTATCATACTGTACGTTAATTTTTAAACAGCCATAATAACAACCAGATTTACAGTGAAGAGAAAGTAACAATGTACTGCAGAAGGTAACAGGTAACATTACTATGTACCATACTGACTTGGCTTTCACAAATGTTTTGAGGTTTTAAAGTGAAATGTTGTGATGAGAAGCTAGAAACAGACATTTCCACTGGGACGCTATCTATTGTTATGCACTAACCAAAGACAACATCAAGACATTCCCCAGATCTGTTTCTCAACCCTCAGAATACAGTAACAGGCCATGACTTAAGCCTGTCCCCTGGGCATCATTCCACTAATTAAGTTACCTGAGCGCACAGATATCCTTAAATCAAGGTCTGTTGCAGTGGAGCTAAAAACACTAAAATAAGGCTGTACATGCCCTTTTCAAAGGCCCACCAGACAGGCCTAACACTGTGAGAATACACAGGTGATGCAATTTGAGGCTCCACAGCCTCACTAGATACTAGTTGCCGAGCCTTTGTGTTTGACCTAAATCATGGCCTGTCTGGTAGCTCCTGAGGAGGTGTTTGGGAACCACAGTTTTAAGCTATACTTCACTCGAACAAAACGATTATTTATATGGGCATCCCTTAGTTGCCTCTTAAAGAGGGTATGTTTTCCCAGGTGTTATGCCTGCCCGTTCTGGAGCGCCTCATAGCTTGGATGGTGCGCAGGCACCCATTATAGGGACGTGTACCCAACAGGATGTGCCTACATGCCGACTGAAAATTCATGAATGCTGGTACCCAATTTGTCTCCGTACAAAAAAAAAAATCCAAATGATCAATGCCTCTGGTGGGCTTGCCTCTCACAGCCAATAAGCAACAGTGTAGCTACATATTTATCTGCAAATGAGACCTACATACTACCGCATGCTCTCCAGCATTTCTGGTTGGTTACAGGGAAATTTAAAATAACATTTTCATAAACAAAAACGAAGAAAAAAAAAACTGAAATATTTTGTAATGTTTAAACCATACTCTTTTTAAGTGCATTAAAATATGTTCCATGTCCCTGATGAACACATTCAGAAGCATGTAAAGATCACAGCTGCATGTGACACGGATGTATATTAAACTCATATATTTAGAAAGTATTTTCTCTGTAAACAATAGATGACCTCTAAGGCATCAAATCACTTACACAATTTGCAGATAACCGTACACTTTGGTCTCCAAATTGTGACAATATTAATGCAATATTACATTTCTATATACGGTGTGTCCTATATTTGGGAGTCAGAATAAAGAAAAAAACAAAAAACACCTTTTTGTTTTCTACAACATTATAGGAAGAAAAAAAATATTCGGAGACCTGCAAAATCAGGTAGTATGGCCGCACCACGTGTTATTGAATTGCATCATACAGAGCGCATTGCCATTACATTATACTTGTGACAACTCCATATAGACTTAATTTAGGACTGTTTAAGGCGCACGCACGGACCAAGTACTATGAAGGACAAAGTAAAGTAACAAAGACAAGGAGGACTCGTCTACTCAAAGGTACACTGAAGTTACAAATTTGCTAGGCTGCATTTAAAGGCAGGTTTTAATCATGATAGAAGGTTCCAGTAAGGATCCAGAACTCATCTGGTGCAATGTGCTGGCACGCACTAATTACAGCTTGCTAGAATTAGAACAAGAACTAAAAACAAACAAACCATATGCTGCACTCTGCTTTCTCCCATAGAAATATGGTTGTATCTTTTAAAAAATTCTATTTCAAATGTACAGTAGTGAAAGTACAATCCAGCTCAAAGTATGGAATCAGTATTACTTACTTTTGAGCAAGTGTGTACATTTAAAAAAAAATAAAAAATCAGTGCAAATGCAAGACATTGTATTAAATACTTAAAAAACTTAGGACGTGTGTTAAAGTGTATGTGTTTATATATATATATATATATATATATATATATATATATATATATATATATATATATATATATATATATATATATATATATATACACACACACACACACACATACACACATTTTGCAAATCCTAGTAGAATGTAGAAAGTCTCAAGCCTCCCACAACAAAAACAGTAATAAATAAATACTGGGCGATTACATTTTAAACCACAACACTGCCCATTTGAGAAGTTGAAAAAATAATGATATAATAATATTACAACTGTTTGTTATGTAATGGGTAAAGCGAAGGTTTGACTTTCTACTTTCTAAAGATGGCTGACATTTGGCAAATGATATGAACTATATATAATAAATGAATATACACTAGCTTACAATTGCTTTTTTTTTTGGAAACACTTTTGCAGATTATCTCTTTTACTGTCCGGTATGAGGAACAATTAAAAACAACGGATATAAAGTAATTAAATGTCAAAGCATAATACTGCAATGGTTATTGGGCAAGGGTCATTGCCCTGATGTAAGAACCAATTGAAATAGGTTAATTTATATTATTGCAGTTTGCAGAGGACATACAATACAGCAATGGCTTAATGCTTTCTTTTCCAAAATGCTGCACAAAAATGAAAGCATTGCACTGAGTGACATCTCTTAATATTTAAAGACATTACCTAACTGAAGAGGCTGGATAGGACAACTTGACATTAGGTCGGCATTGCAAATTAAATCCACTGAGTAACAGTCTGTGGCCAAGAGATTTGCACATGCAAAGAGAGCCACTTACAGGGAACAATGAAAAGGTCTTTTGAACAGTGAAGAGAATAAAATAATGGATTGTAATAACCAAATTATGGATATACAGATTTGGATATCCAAACTACAGTGCATTTAATATGCTTACTGGCCCTGCTGTCTTATTCACTAATAGTTGTACATCAGGATAACAACTGCTCAGCCTATTCTTATGAACAAAAGTACAGCTTTGTTTTTACTAAAACCTTCCAGATAATCCCTACAAAGGTCTGCCCCTACAGCACATGCAGTGTCTCTCTATTAGTAGTACTAACTAATCACAAATGGTCTCAACAGCATATCACAAAAACTGTCTTTTATTGGCTAGGAAATCTAGTACCAATATAAGCAGTGTGTGCATAAGCTGCTGAGAGCAATCTTTTGTAAGGACTATTTGGAGGGTTTCAATAAGTAAAAATAGAGCATTTAAGCACTTGTTAATATAATGTTTGATATGTAAACAAACGCTTAGTAGATTATTTTGATGTTAAAAACAGGGTAACTTCCACATCCCTTTAAGGATACCGATTTAAAATGAATGGTCTTTGTTTACCTTTTTTAATATTTAAGAGCCTCCTCCGACCTATTTTCTTTTCTAATTATCTGTTCTCAAAATATGGTTATAAGATTGTCCCTTCTCCCTCTTTCAAAGCCAAACACTTATCAACCTTTTACCACCTACCAGTATATACAAGGATCAAAGAAATTGAGGAGACTACTATATACAGGAGGTGAGTAAATTGAGACTTGTTCCACTTTATTTCTAGCTGCATTTTAAATTTTGGGCTTCCTTTAGTATTTGTAGTTGAAAATTACTAAAAACGTCAATAAAAAAGGGACACAGTAGCGGTTCTAACTATGGTATAATTTAATACTATAGGTGCCAAGTACTTTATGAACTGAACTTTATTTAATATTGCATTTTCCTCAGAGGTTGGATCCGAAAGCCTGACTGACTAGTAAAAAACACAAACTTAAACTTACATTATATGGGCCTCATTCAATTACGATTTGGCCAATTGAATATGGCTCTAAATAAGCAGATAGCATATATTTTTAAAGAAGTTTTTATTTAGTGAAAATCTTGCTTTTAGATAGATGCTTACTAACTAAAAACTTCTTTAAAAAAAATATGTTATGTGCTTATTTAGACCCCTATTCAACTGCCCAAATTGCAATTGAATGAGGGCCTAGGTATTTAACCTTCAGTTCAGAGTCATTGTTTACATATAGTTATCCCACATCTTGAGCCTCTGCTGTGTTAATAGAATGAAGACACTAATTAGGTTATAAATAGCACATTAGAAATTATATGAATAACTACAGGAATATTATTCACTATTAAAACACAACTCGAAAAGAGTTTTATCAATTTATAGCCTCTCATGTCTTAAAAAAAAATAAAAAAACACAACCAAAAAATAAAAACCTAACACTGTTGAAATGACAAGGTAACCTCCCCAAATAATACATTGCCTCCTTCGATGCTGCAACTCCTACAACATTTAGCTTTGCCCTCTGGAGAGATAGCCATGCAGACCATAGTACTTATTCAATGGAAAACATCAAACTGTTTTTTTTTTTTTAGATTTAAATCTCATGACCCCAAACCAGTACTAATATAACATTAGATGATAAATGTGAACATATTTAAACTAATTACGATTTTATAAAGGTTTGAGAAATTGATGATAAAAAAATAAAATTGGAGTATGTATAGCGTTATACTAGCAAAGCACATAGCATGTAGAATCCTGTACACACAAAATAAAAAAAATGTTCTGATGCACACAGTACATCTTAGTTTTAAAATACAAAATGTATTTCAAATAGTACATGATAATTCTACTCAACATAAAATATATTACAAGACTGACAATCCCAAAAAACACAAATCTTCCATATATAATCTTTAAAAAAAAAAGAAAAAAAAAACATTATGAGCAGAGGCAGAAGTCTTAATGGCCTCATTTATCTGCTTAAGTGGCATTATTTCCAAATTGCAAATTTTATAAATGGGTAAAAGTCAACATACCAAATTTTTCCTTAGTTTTACTTTTTCAGTCTGGTTGGTTTGGGAAGAAACAACCTCTCATAAATACATATGCATAAGTTCCCAGATATTTCGTCAGTGGGGTGCTGGTGATAGGGATTTGTGTATAAAGAGGTACAGTCCGTACAGAAAGAAATAATTGCACAATTAAAAAATTAAAAAGTTACAATACATGTTTTCTGGTCTGAAACTTCAAGAGAAATGCAAACTAAAAAATTTCTTATTTTGTATAACAACAAGTTTTGCCAAATTTCACAAATATTTAGCTATTTTCAGAGAGCAACGGGGAGTGCATCAATATATTTCTTCTTCGGGTTTTCAATTGTTTAAAACCTTTATCTATTGTACCTCAGTGTGCTTAGATTGCGTCTCCTTCTGGGAGATTTTCAGAGGTGCTGTAAAGAACACAGCTATATATGGATTACCATGATTCATTGTAGTGAGTTATAATTGCTTGACATGTCCAAAGGAACATAACTCATCTTTGATCAGAAATATCAACACATTAAAGCCTCCTCCAGCCAACATTTGTCTGTTTGAAGAATTCATGAAAATGCATTTTCCTTCCACTTATTCATGTGCTGATTTTTGACAAACTTAAAATAATTCAAGGGGCAAATTGGTGGCTTGGTTCAGTAACTTGCAAAGCTCATCCTTTTTTCCCCAAGTCATATAAAGATTATAACATAAATACCAGAGTAAAGTTGATGGCTGTAAAAGGGCACCAAAAAGATGTCCTTGTTCACACAACAGTCCTCAAAACTACAGTATGTAACTGAACTTAGAGCCACATGAATTAGGCCTGAAATGCATTGTGTACAAGCCCTTCCAGCACAAACAGTGCGTAGCAAACATAGGAAGGACAAAACAGGGTCGCAAACAAAATGAATAGTAAAAAAGTCTCTTCATCTTCATGATTCTGATGATCTTGAAGACTGGTGTCATTTACTCACGTGGGTATGGAGGCAGGATTTAGAGACATTCACAGTTTAATAAAAAAAGCAGAGAGGGATGAAACTATGTATTTGCGGTCAGGCAGTCTTGCGCATGGGGAAAGGGCTTAAGAAATGTTTAGAAAAAACAAACAAACTGTATTGTCTGTCCGGTTATGGTCAAACTAGTCTGTGTCACCAGATGAGGTGAATTACCGGAATTAAATTACTCCTTTTAATCCGATTTGTGACAGTAAAGGTCCTTAAGTGCTTTGAGTTCCTCAATCAGTGTCTTGTTTTGATTTTCGAGGACTGCCACTCTGTTCTCTAGACACTTCACATACTCTTTCTTCTTTCTGCGACATTCTCGTGCTGCCTCCCTGTGGAGAAAAAGTGTATTCTAATTACACACACACACAACTTAAAGTGCAGCAAAATAAAAAAACAAAACAATATCCTTTAAAGGGTCAATATAAAAAGCTGCAAGTAACTAGTTGAGCACTTACTAGTTCAAGAAGCTATATGTAATTAAAGCTATAAGTAATTAAACATGTTTTAAAATTAAATCTTACTTGCCTGAGGTGCTGAGGCGGTCTCTACCTCCATTCACAAGACTTATTTTGTTAGTCTTGGAGCCAAGAGTACCTTACAACTAGTAGCCGTTTAATTATTCGGGAGTTGTGCTGTTACCATGTCCCCACATGATGACATTAACGTCCATTAATTATTATTTTTCCCCAAAAAAAAATGGTTATTTACCACATCTTACATTTGAAGAAAAAAAAAGACACAAAATCTTAAACCACCATCTGGTCCATATGTAGAGAATCAACAGCACATGAGAAATTAGACCAAAACCAGACAAAAATATAATATATACAAGGCAGTATTTTATTATTCTTAAAAATAAAACAAATTAAAAACATCATGTGTCTCAAAGGATAGCGCCATAACATGTTATAACATCATATGTGCATTGTTAATATACATTACATCAGCAGTTTATATGAGTAAAAAATAGAATCATGAAACATACAAATTGTATATCTATATTTATGTTACACTAGCACTTTATATTTTTACTGCACCTTATTTGTTCATCACTTTGTATGGTTAATGATTTTATTTTTTACTCATATAAACTGCTGATGTAATGTATATTGACAATGCACATGTAATGTAATAACCTGCTATGGAGCTATCCATTTGTTTCATTTTTATGAATAGTAAAATATTGCCTTTTATTTTTGTCTGATTGTGGTCCAATTCACCATGTGCTGTTGATTCTCTACATAGGGACTAGATGGTGGTTTAGAATTGGTGTATTTTTCTTCAAATGTAATGAGTAGCTTTACACTTACCACCAATAGTAAGATTTACTGTGTATACAAAGGATTGTGAAATACTCTCTAGTGGGTTCTTTTTTTCTGCATTGTATATTAACAGGGTGAATCTCTCCATACAAGTTATTTCTTATTCTTTTTCATTATATAATTACCACATCTATCAGATGAAAACAACATTTACCTCATGGCTCACAAAAAAGGAGTCTGAAACCCACGAAGTAAAGACAGCTACAGCACCTCAGATACCTCAACCATTATATTTATGGATTACCTTATAACGGACTTATAAACCCACATTTCAGTAACTAAGAATTTGTGGACTATATGCTCTCAGCCATGAACCTGTACTTACACTGGCACTTTACTAAAAGTGAAGTGCTGGTAGCATTAAAGGAGAATGTCCACATAGATATGGTATCAGAGGGATAATATGTTTTAAAATGTGGTTATTAAAACACAAACAAATAAAAAATGTTTAATTCCCGTTATTCAGTTACAGGCGGTTTAAAAGCCAGTTACTAATCTAATTGCTAAATAAGTAATATCTCTGGAAAATTCAGTTTTGTTGTGAATACATATAGTCTAGATCTACTTCACATGAACACTTATGTGTATATTTATAATGAGCAGGCCTTTCTATATGTATTTAATGACAACGGACTAAACAAACTTTCCTTTCTGTGCATTTGCTGAGGTTTCTTTGGAAATGATTCCAGCTGGAATCACAAACCACATACCTATTCTTCATAAGCCTCACTTCTCTTTTCCTTGCAGCTTCTTCGGCAGGCTGGGCAGGGAGTGCTGGCGAGGATGCCATAACTACCCCTGGTGCAATAGTGCTGGTGGGTGCAGTACGGATCTGATATGTCTGTACATCACCAGAAGCAGCTGAGAAAACGTTAAAACAATGTCATTTATTAGATTTTTTTTATTTTATAAACAGCTATGCAATATATTTACAATAATGTAAAATCAGACCATTTTAAGACTGGAGTTGATATATTGGGGCCTTACTATAGGTGTTAAAACATTAAATCAAGCTATACGATTAGTGTTTTCATGTTTACTTGCAAAAGTAATGATTTCAAAATATCAGCTTAAATAAAAACCTGGTGGAAGCATTTAGATCAGGAGTCTGCAACCTTTTATATTTATAAAGCCAATCTATGTGAAATCCTAGATATCCTTACATGAAACAGCAAACTGGCATATAGGTAAATTGTATGGATGTTGCCTATTTTTATTATTATTTTTTTTTAAAGCTATATGGAAGTTTTCCTGTTTTTAAATCCAACACATACTGCTTATGTCAGAAACGCACATTGCATGGTTTCATTACATACACATAGATATTGTATTTAAAAAAAAAATAAAAAAAAAAATTATATATATATATATATATATATATATATATATATATATATATATATATATATATATATATATATATATATATATATATATATATATATATATATATATATATATATATATATCACAACCCCCAGAGCTGCCTACTTAGGCTACCAGTTCTAACCAATATAAAAACTGTATTCAAGTACATTTTTAACCCTATACTAACCTTCAATCAAGTAGCAGCACAGTGCAAAGATCCAGAGCAGCATTGCCTCACTTGCATCATTCACAGGACAGACGTGTTTGATGGGAACAAAAAACTTCAAATCCCCATGATGCTTTGCTGCAGAAACTGAATCCCCATACTGCTACAATGTTGTAGCTACCAGATTAGCCACAAATTATTAATTTTATGTTAATTTTACTTGGATGCTGAGGGGCATTCCTTCTCAAAATCGACTGTGAGAAAACTCTAAAGGTAAAATGTATTCATGTTTATTTGTGATTTTTTTCATGCAAGAAATGTTTGCATAAAGTACTGATTTTTTTTCTATGGGATGCATTCATAATCCATGAAACTTCCATATAACTTTAATCATTGAACCAAACAAACACTCATTTGAAATCACAGCTAACAATGATTTGAATTGTTGGTGACAAACAGTTTGAATAAGAGTCACAAGTTTATCTCTACTGACCCGCAGGTTGCAGATTCCTGATCTAGGCATTGATAAACTTTTCAGAGCATGGGTAAGTAGAACTAAACCACCTTTTGCTGAATTCTGAATGAACACTGAAGGAAGAAAAAATTTCCAACACCGACTTTTTATTTTAAATTCAAATGCTGGTATAAATACTTTGGAATCACAGCACACCTTGGTGGAAGTTCACGAGTTCGAGAGTGTCTGGATGAGAGGAGGGATTCATAAATTCTGGAGAGAAATGATTGAGGAGACAAGAGGAAGGTTCACTTTACAGAGAGAAGGAGGAATAAGAGAATAATGTAGTGAGATAGTTTATGAGGAACCTATAAAAAATTATGAATTAATACTTTTGTCTTAGGTGTATGATATATCTTAAGTGGTCTCCTACATCTGTAGCTAATTATCAAGCTCTGATGTATAATATAAAATGTCAATGCCAATTTAAAAACAGAAACTTCTGATGAAAAAACAAAACAAAATGTAAGTAGATAGCTATAAAAAGGACAGGAGCACACATGCAAATACTCACTGCATACAATGATTAGTACACATGCTCCAAAATTACATTTAATAGAAGTGTATATGTACAAATACATCCCGTGCTGCGCAAAATCTCTATAAAAACACAATTTACCCTGGACCCACCATTATAGAATCTGGAAATACATTAAGAAAAAGTCATTCCAAGTCATAAAGGGAAGTCACTCTGTCAGGAATTTGATTTTTAAAAAGCATTAAAAACTGGCTATGCATTTGACTAGCAGTTCTCTACATTAAATCATTTTTGAAATACGTGTAATGGATTTTGTGGCTGTTGTATGCTAATGTGTGGCTTAAAGAACTTGATGGGTGGGAGAGGGGCCTAACTGCCAGATAATATAACATTGTCTTTATTTTGGTCAGTAGTGATAGACAAAGTAGACTGTAATCCTAATTAGCACACCTAAGTAGCTAATTATAAAGTGTAAGCCACTCCGTTTGCATATAAATCCAGCAGTAACAACATGGATTTTACCAGGACCGATTTGTTTTAGAAACACATGTAGCCAGTTTTTCACACTCTTTAAAAATTACCTAAAAAAAATGGTTTTCTGGTGACAGTCCCTTTAAGGAAAACTATTTTGGATAGTGGATAGAAAAAGTATCCCTTTCAGGTAAAAATAAACATAACACAGGATGGTATGGTTGAGAGGAAATTTTAAAACTTAGGTGGATGTTTTTTGCTGGTCCATCCACAGGAAGGCAAAGCTATCCTGGCAGATTAATCTTGAACAAGTATGTAACTAATATATATTTTTTACCTCACCTTGTACAACAACTTGGTTGCTAGGAACAAGAATTTGCTGCCCATCTGTGGTTTGCGCATACTGTAAAATTGTGGTTCCAGGCTGTGTCGTTGCTGTGTTAGCCATAGTTAAAGTTTGAAGCCCTTGGACTCCATCCGTGCCATTGTTTGCCAGCTGTATTGCACCTCCTTGAGTAATAGCAACTGAAGAAATCACAAAAGACAAGAAATAAAAATCAAACATGAGCAACAACAAGCACAAGGTATACAGGAAATTTATAAGCTCATAAAAGTAATGTAAAAGTTCCAACCCTTCTCATTTCAAATGTACAAATTGAATGCCATAACCCCCCCCCCCCCCCAAAAAAAAAATTGAAGTTTATCGCTATACTAGTTATGAGTTCTACAATTTATTTTTCATTTGCATTAAAGGGCCATTTACCTTATTAAGCGCTCTTCATGGTGTTAAAAAAAATGCAAAAAAAAAATCACAAGATTATATGTTAAAGTTGCCCATTTTATTTTTAATTACACTAATAACAGATAAAATCTCTAAAGTTTAAGCCTTTGTTTACATAGAAAGTGTATCCTGCCTACTGGCTGTTGCATGAGTAATAACAGAAAGCCGAGTGCATGTAAATGCTGTGGTGATTGTCTATAGGGAAGTCTTTGATAAGCATCTTTCTCTGAACACAGTTCACACTGCACTGACCAGTTAACCCATGGCTGACCTGTCCAACACTCCATGCCTGCACAGATAGATTTGTTGAGGGGTTAGTTTTTTTTTGTTTTCTTTCAATACCTACACAGACAGCACAGAGCATTGGTCTGCAGAGTTCAAATCCCAGAGAGGCAAGATTTAATTTAGTTTTTGTAATTTCTTGTGGCAGACAATTTAGAAAGTCTGTTCCTTTCAAACTGGAAACGTAAGTATTATTGCCATTTATTTGAATGGGGGACACACCCCTGCAACCTGACTGGCTGCAGTAATGCTACAGCATGTGGGCAGACTATTACACATGTAAACACAGATTTTATTTGCCTCCTCAGTGAAAAATTCACGTAATTCAACATGCTTTTAGGAGAGCTTTACGGTGATGTGGTCCAAATTGAGCTGAATGAAATACCACAGAACAGAGTATAGGAAGGATACACAATAGCAATTCCTGCCTGCATTTTTTTTTAAACGGAACCTTGACCATCCTTCCATGCATTCCCCAAAACTTAACACACTACTTACTGTACTGCCCACTGCTGGTTTGGTAGATAGGTGTTGGAACAGTCACTGTTGTAATAGCAGGAGCGGACGTCTCCTCTTCTGATTTTTCCTCTTCAATTCTTGGAACACCCGGGGCATCAGACGATAAATCATTTAAAATTTTTCTTTAGCAATATAGAAGAGGTATAGAATAAATTAAAACATACACAATTAGGTAAAATGTAATGAATGTACTGACTCAGCAGTATTAAATGACCACTGTAATGCACAAACAAGAGCTGGATGTTTTAATTAGACAATCATTAATATTCAATGATTTAAAAAAAAGCAATATTCATTATTAAAACTGTATTTCAAAGTACAGATTCAGCATTGCTTAAAAAAAAGCTATATTCAATATAAAAAAAAAATACTACCAAAGTTCAGACTCTGCTGCTTGTATTCATCCACTATAATGTCAATTGAGGGAGGTGGCTTTATCTATCCGAAGGCTGAAAAATTTTCAGACATAATCTTCACTGGCTGGAAACGTGTATGTGAGGTCTCCCTTAGCACTGAGCTTCTGCTGTTCAGGCAACCTATCAACCCTTCTTGACCTGCCTCTCAGCCAAATTGTCCAGACTCCCCTTAATGGTCTCATCAGGGAGAAGACAAATACATAGTTGGAGGCAAAATACTCTAATTTTTGAAAATGTTTTTGATATTGAATATTGCTAAAATAAGCTACATAGAAATGTTATTTATTTCCTAAGCATAATTAAAGGCCCACAATAGTTAAAGAGAAAAGGGCACTTGTTTGTGATGTCTAAGAAACTAACAACATCACAGCGGTGTAAGGTAAAAACTATTTTTTTTTTAAAAAATCTGAATTTTTGAAGAATCTGTTTGAGCAATCATTAGGGTGTGTATTTATCAGTGGAAGGAAGGTGTGGAAGAGAAGGAGGGAACTTGGAGAGATAAGAAGCCTTGGTTAGACAAGTGGACAAATTGGCACCACACCCTTTCTACAGTACAGGCCAAGAAGCAGACTTCATATTTTTTACCTAATATGATTGGGAGAAACTCACTCTCAGGCTCCAAGGCCATAGAGCAGTGCGCTAGAGATCCACAGAAACAATATTTTCTCCAAGAAACATTTTATGCTCATGGGTTGGAAAATACTTCAGAAACATGATATATTTTCCCACTTACGCGGATCTATTAAGAACATACTACATGCTTTCAAAAGTTATATTTTCTGGAAGAAATTGCTATTTTGTACCTGTAGGACGGCCGCCTGGATAATATTTCTCTGCGTTTTTGCGAGTCCGTTACACTATCTACAGATTCTTGGGAATCTTCACTTTCTGCAATTGTGGAAATCTGGGAAAATGATAAATAAATAATATACAATAATTTACTATACGATTCATTATTTACAATATTTTTTTTTAATATTGGTTTTAATACATTTTACTAGTTCGCATGCACGTTCTTTTAACAATGCCAGTGTTAACGAAAATCAGAACAAATTTATACACAACTGAAGTTTTATGAATTTATGAAAAGTCATATTTTGTCCTGTGAGTATTGAGGCAGTATTGAAAATAGGTAATTAGGCCTGCTGCATACTTGCCTTCTCAGACCAACTTTAAATACTTTGATATATTTCACACAGTAGCACACCCTGTAATGCTGCTCCCCAACGCACTTTATGTTAAAATACATCAGACATGAACTGCTAATGTTGTTTGGAAGACGCAAGCAAACAAAATATTTTATTTACACTTTATTTAAGCATATTTTGAGAATAAGAAACATAACTTCAAATATGCCACATTAAGTATTAAGGATGTAGGATTTCCATCCTGAAATGACTCACTTGCACTGTCTGTACTTGTGGCGACTGTATAACAGATGGCTGTGCAGCTTGGATAACCCCATGTACTTGAACGGTCTGTCCATTTGGAAGCTGGACTAATGTCATTGTAGGGGCAGACGATGTTGCATGTGCAGCTGCCATGGATACCTGTCCATGCAGAGACAAAAACATGATAGCAACACATTAGGATCCTTTAACTGTAATGGGGTAATCACTGGACATATTTGCAAATATTCACATAAATACATCTCTAGAATGTGCATTTCAAAAGGATAAAAGTAGCACATAGTGTAGGCAATTTAAGTTTAAAGAAAAATTGCATAAGCAAGACAGCAAAACTATCACTGAAAGGTAATATATAATAAATGGATTGTGGTGCACTCACTTGTATATTATCTATTAACGAGAAGCAAGCAATCATCCACGCTATACCTGTGCTAGCGTTGCAATCTGTGGCTGTGTCTGTATCGTTATCTGTTGGGCTTCTGCCTCTGTGACAGCCGCATCTCCACTCTGCTGGGTCTCTGCACCAGATTCCATGGTCATTTAGTTACCTAAAAATTGCAGCAAATAAGGCTTACCCTTGTCCATAACTAAAAATACCACTCACTCCATAACATTTTAGTTAAACTGATTGTACCTTGCCTACGCATTCATAAAAGCTGCTGAAACTTTTCTTTTTAAATCTGTTCGATCATAACAAAACTGATCAAATATACAGGCTTGCACAGAGATCATCATCGCTAAACCAGTCTAAGTCATGTCAATGATATATTGCATACAATTATAATACTGTATAATGGAGAGGTTCTAGATAAAATTGTATGTAGTGAAAAGTACTTTATACATCAAATGTCATTTAAAAAAAAAAAAAAAAAGTTGTTTTCCTACTGTAAAGTTAGCATTTCGTCAGTCCACCCACTGTATAGCTTTCTAATGACAGATCAAAGTCGATAATTGCCATTACCCCCTGTTGCTCTGAATATTATCTTCAATGTAAGCCATATGAAAAGCAAAAGTCTAGGCATGGTCAGACCCTGTGGAGCAATTTATCTAATGTGTGTAGGTATTCCCTGGGTTGTAACTGGATGATAGCCATTAAAGGACACAGGGACACAGGCTTAAATAATATTCTAGTATGCACTTAAATTAGAATAAATTTGGAACAGTTGCTTTTTGTATGAAAAAATAAATAAATGAACATGCTTAGAAAAATATTATAAGGGACAAAATTGGAAAAGAAAGCCAGTCACATGTATATGGTTGGCCAGTTATGTTGTAATGAATGTTGCAAAACTTATTTTACTATTGCTCCCACTTTGTTGCTCATTCTCTTGCCTTATGTCAGTATTCTAAAATACAGAGTCATTTTTCAAGAAAGAAGAGCAATCCTATTACAATGGCTATAACATTTTAAGCCTGCATCGTTGTGAACTGTGCAACAAACCAACAATATTAGCAGCTGTGTAAGCTCTGAGCACAAAAAGACTTTTATAGGCCTTAGAATGTTTGAAAACTCTTCATATGTACAGACAATTACATCTTATTTGTCCCAACACTGCTCTACAGAAAAGTAAACAGCCCTCTCATACATAAGGGAATTACTAAAAGTATTATGGATACCTCCAGGAGAGGCACATTTTTTTCTCTAATTAAAAATTAGCTTTATGACTTTATTTTGCTAATTATACTCCAGATCAAAGCATAATAAAATACATTATATATATATATATATATATATATATATATATATATATATATATATATATATATATATATAGTGAGATGCATGTATCTCTAGGAACCATCAGGTTTGTCAAGCTCCAAGTTAAAAGATTCATAAATTATAAAACGGACTAAAATATTATGCAATTAAAAAAAAAGTAAAACCTGTTTAAACTTCATTCAAACTAAGAGGAAATGCAGAGAGCATACTGGTACTTTGGATCTTGTGAAGAATCCTTACGCCACCTGTGCGCGTGAGCGCCGTGATTTCAAGCGCCCAACGCAATTATGCCCAGCGCATCTTGTGGTGGGAGTGCTGAGCAGACCCTGCACACACCGGCTTTACAGAAAGTGGAGAGAGGGGTGCAGGGAGACAGCTGGGGAGGGGGGCAGGCATGGGTGGGGAGGAAAGAGGGAGAGACTGAGCAACAGGGGGTAGAGAGGCAGAAAGGGTAAAGAGATAAGGTACCCTTAGATTGTAAGTTTGCGAGTTTTCAATCTTGTGTCAGTGCCTTGGAAACAAGCTCTATGTACATTTGATTTTATGCTCAAAAACAGGGCCCTCCATTCTTTACAAGGTGTTTAATTTGTTTTCTGCTATGTACTCAACCCCTGTACAGCGCTACGGAATATGTTGGCGCGATATAAATAAAGATAATAATAATAATAATGATAATAAGGGGGGCAGAGACACAGCTGGGGAGGGGGAGAGGGAGAGGCATGGGGGCCAGAGGGAAAAGAGAAAGCAGAAAGTGTGTTATACAGATGGGTGTAGTTAGGAGATCACTCCCACTAGATGCCGGTGTGCATAATCGAGTCGGGCGCGCAATATCATGGCGCGCACACTGGTGGCGTAAGGATTCTCTACAAGATCCCATACTTTACTCTGCAGAGATCATTGGCAAGCTCAAAAAAAAAAAAATATCTGAATACGTTTCTGAGCTCTGATACCTTCATTTGAAAAAAGAAAATTCTGTGACATTATCAAATATACCATCTGCTGCAATAGAGAAAGGATATTCTTTCCATGTCCCTTTAAAAAGTCCACTGAACCATTGATTATTTTATTTTCACTGAACCACAATGAATCTCTCGGTTTATAAATATGTTAGAAGAATATATTAAATGTTTTGGGTTATTTGCTTCATTTTGCCACTCATATTGCTGAATCTAAGAGCAGTCATTTGGCCCTCACAGATATCCTCCATCATCTTGTGTATGTGGTGTTTCAACAGAATCTATACATGATGATGATGCCATTATTGGGGTTCAGCCATCACCCCAGCTCAGCAAAGTCAATTTCCAACATGATGGGTGTAGACATTCTGTAGATAGAGTTGTTATTTATGCTCCTAGTAGGAAAGGCCACTTTATTATATAAATCATGAGGGATATACAATAATTGTACAACACATACAACTCTTCCATCAATGGATACAAATTATATTTTTGTAATGTATAGAGTGATGCCCCCCCCCCCCCCCCCCCAGCCGATTCAGATTGGTACTCCACCTGCCTTATCGGAGGTGTAGCCCAACTTGACAAGCAAATACACATTGCAGAACTATATACCCTCTTGACTACTATTTCATGCCACCTAGCTGATCACATATTCTGAGAACATGGTGTATACATATACATATCAGTAAAAGGTATATATAACATATACACATTATGTTTATTTGAATGATGGTATAGTTTTTATTAACGGAAGAGGCATTATGTATTATTTGAGTAAATAGTGCTTCCTTCTGGCTAGGGGGATGATTCAGCAGCTATAGTGGCTCCTCCTGTAATGTTATAAGTGGATGCTGCTTAGCTGTGTGGATGGCTGTAATCATACAGTGACATCACCTTTGCATAATAAAAAAAGAGGGTGAATGCGAGGAGAAAAATGTCAGCCCCTATTGTTAAAAAAATTAAGTGGCAAATTAGAGTAATCAAAAATATTATATATATATATATATATATATATATATATATATATATATATACACACACACACACACACACACACACATACAGGATATAAAAAGTCTACACACCCCTGTTAAAATGTCAGGTTTCTGTGCTGTAAAAAAATGAGACAAAGATAAATCATTTCAGAACTTTTTCCACCTTTAATGTGACCTATAAACTGTACAACTCAATTGAAAAACAAACTGAAATCTTTTAGGCGGAGGGAAGAAAAAAATGTGGTTGCCTAAGTCTGCACACCCTTTTATAACTGGGGATGTAGCTGTGTTCAGACATAAGCAGTCACATTCCAAATTGTGTTAAATAGGAGTCAGCATACACCTGCCATCATTTAAAGTGCCTCTGATTAACCCCAAATAAAGTTCAGCTGCTCTAGTTGGTCTTTCCTGAAATTTTCCCACAGCAAAAGCCATGGTCCACAGGGAGCTTCCAAAGCATCAGAGGGATCTCATTGTTAAACGGTATCAGTCAGGAGAAGAGTACAAAATAATTTCCAAGGCATTAGATATACCATGCCATGGAACACAGTGAAGACAGTCATCATCAAGTTGAGAAAATATGGCACAACAGTGACATTACCAGGAACTGGAGCTCCCTCCAAAATTGATGAAAAGACGAGAAGAAAACTGGTCTGGGAGGCTACCAAGAGGCCTACAGCAACATTAAAAGGAGCTGCAGGAATATCTGGCAAGTACTGGCTGTGTGGTACATGTGACAACAATCTCCCGTATTCTTTATATGTCTGGGCTATGGGGGTGCAAAAACACAACTGAAGTCTCCCAAAAGCATGTGGGAAAAGGTGTTATGGTGTGATGAAACCAAGGTTGAACTTTTTGGCCATTATTCCAAAAGATATGTTTGGCGCAAAATCAACACTGCACATCACCAAAAGAACACCATACCCACAGTGAAGCATGGTGGTGGCAGCATCATGCTTTGGGGCTGTTTTTCTTCAGCTGGAACTGGGGCCTTAGTTAAGATAGAGGCAATTATGAACAGTTCCAAATACCAGTCAATATTGGCACAAAACCTTCAGGCTTCTGCTAGAAAGCTGAACATGAAGAGGAACTTCATTTTTCAGCATGACAATGACCTAAAGCATACATCCAAATCAACAAAGGAATTGCTTCACCAGAAGATTAAAGTTTTGGAATGGCCCAACCAGAGACCAGACCTGAAGCCGATTGAAAATCTGTGGGGTGTTCTGAAGAGGGCTGTGCACAGGAGATGCCCTCGCAATCTGACAGATTTGGAGTGTTTTTGCAAAGAAGAGTGGGCAAATCTTGCCAAGTCAAAATGTGCCATGCTGATAGACTCATACCCAAAAAGACTGAGTGCTGTAATAAAATCAAAAGGTGCTTCAACAAAAGTATTAGTTTAAGGGTGTGCATACTTATGCAACCATATTATTTTATTTTTTTTCTTCCCTCTACCTAAAAGATTTCAGTTTGTTTTTCAATTGAGTTGTACAGTTTATAGGTCACATTAAAGGTGGAAAAAGTTCTGAAATGATTTATCTTTGTCTAATTTTTTTACAGCACAGAAACCTGACATTTTAACAGGGGTTTGTAGACTTTTTATACTGTATGTATGTATGTATGTATGTATGTATGTATGTATGTATATATATATATATATATATATATATATATATATATATATATATATATATATATATATATATATATATACATATATATACATACACACACACACACACATACATACATATACACACACACATAACTATGTATAGACAAGAATTATTTAAATTCAATTAAAATAAATAAATCAAGAGTTCAGTGGACCTTTAACATCTTATCCACTTATGAAAGTTGTTAATTGAATTATTTATTTATTTAAGGTTCTGTGTGTTGGGTGCTGAGAAACTCACATTTTTTAAAATTATAGAACAATTTAGATAATTTGTTAAAGCTGCAATGACATTAGAATTCAAGGCACATGCTTCATTTCTTCATCTATGGTGGCTTCGTGGCACAACCTAAGAGCAGATGAAGTTGTGAAAAATACAGTAGACAGACAATTAAGGTACATATAAATCTAAAAAACTAAATCAAACACCAGAGAATGTTGAAAGTGTTAAAGCTTTCATCTATGTGTTATAAACAAATCATGGGTATTTTATACACCTCAAACAGTAAATTTAACATGCAAAATAATCATTGTACTTTAACATGCAAAAGCGTTTAAGTAAGATTTGTCCATCAAGTTTTATTTTTTAACTTGTGAGTCTTGTGTACAATGCACATCAATAGAAGGAATCTTGCAGATAATTTAATAAAAATGTATATTTGTCTATCTACGATTTATATGCTAAAGCTCAAATCACTATTTCTTCACCAACACGATATCTCAAAAGTGCATCTGAAAATCCATTCTCATGTGGAGGCATAAAAAAATCCCAGGAGCCTGAGTGCCTACATTTTTCCTAATGGCTCCTAAATATTTTTGAGAAGTACAATATATCTCTATGGATGGTTTCTCTAACTACTTTCTCAAAAAATGTAGTCTCAAAACAAGGCACTTGTTTGTCAAGTTTGTACCAAACTAACAACATCTGTGTAAGTCATGTGCAGATTTTTTTGTGTGTGGTATATTCAACAATTTAAAGACTGCTTATGAGTATAGAAATCCATTTTCTGTTTGTTACATCAATTCTTCAGAGTTTGCTCATGAAGGTGTGAGTTTTGGTTATCAGTGGAGGGAGGTTTGAGAATGAGAGAATAGAGATACTTTCTTTAGATAATTGGAGAAGATTGAAATTGAAACCACATCACTTCCTCCTCTCTGGCCCAGAGCAGGAAGTTGCATCAAAAGATGCAACGACAGTCCCTCCCCCCCAAATATAAATGTGACACAAACACACCGTGGATTAATGCAGGGTCCTAGCAAAGGCATCACTATATTTTTGCAAAATAAATACTAACTTTATGACCTGTTCCATGTTCAATTATGCATTTAGTTAGACTCAAGGTTTTTAAAAAAAAAACACACACACACACACACACATTATGTCCAGTAATATATATATATATATATATATATATATATATATATATATATATATATATATATATATATATATATATATATATATATAGATAGAGATTAGTAATGAGTATTGCAGTATATTACGATATATTTTGTATTGGACAAACGTCTTATTTATAGTAACAAGCTTTTGAGAGGTTCAACCGCGCTATCATGTCTGAAGCAATATGGATATATATATATATATATATATATATATATATATATATATATATATATATATATATATAAAATCAGGGCTTCATAACCCATCAATAATTTTGATTTAATAAGTGTTTAACTTTAACTGTGAAACTATATAGTGTTTTAATTAAAAGGTTGCATAGCTTAGTCAGTTATGAATAGCACTTATACATTATTAGTTTTTGCTATCCTCTTTTTAGGCATAAAAATCATAGGATAGAAAAATGTGTATAAATTACAAATACTAAAATATTTAAAATTGTACAAATTGTAATGCAGATAGCCTATACAGTGTTTAAGACAGCATTCAATCTATAACATGATAGTTAAATGAGTGTTGCCTGGCTGTTGTGCATTTGTGTGGGAAAAGGTATAGTCCGGAATACTTTAATATAACGCCTGAAAAATGCTCAGGTCCCACTGCATTAAAGGCAAGACAAAGTTTACCGCCTCGGAAAACCATTCAGACAATTATTTCAATATTCAGCCAGAAAGCCACACTGCATTGGCGTCAATACATACAATAGTGGCATTATATATATATATATATATATATATATATATATATATATATATATATATATCCCCTTCTGGATAGCTACCTTGTCGTGGTGAAGGGGCTTGTGCACCTCAATGAAACTGAGATAAACCATGCAGGGTCACCCAAGATGGACAGGTCATAACAAAGAGGTCAGACAAATCGCGGTCCACTGCCAAGAAAACCTTATGGATAAGCACAACCAGACATAACAATGTGATTGGCATGCTGCGATCCATAGGGTCACAGAGAATCAGACACAATATATATAAAAATTATACCCCCTTATCATATAGTGGTGCCTTAAATATTTTTCGTCATCCCATGTCATATGAAAAGAAAGCAGTTCTTCAAATATTTTTTTAAAAAAATCTTTAAAATAAATTTGTATCCTTGAAACACTTTGCCTTGAAACGACCTGACAAATAAAATATTCTAGTGTAGATAAAATCCCTGGCAGGCTCCACAGTATGATTCAATAGCTTCATCTCCAATAAGATTACAATGTAATATGCTTAACATAGAAAGAATAGTATGAGCAAGTATAGACCTACATTTTGAATTTGTTTACATAAGCTTGTCAGGTGATTAAGGTGCTGACGTATGCTTGAATAAAACAAGCACAGCAAAATAAGAGGGCTCCAATACAAAAAGATATCATTTTTTAGAAAGCTTAAAAAAATATTTTAAATGTATATTAAAATATCATGTACACAAAAATGAGCAGTTTCATTACTACCTAAGGCCACAGATCAGTTTATCTGTCCAGTGAAGAACACTAGGAATCACCCCCATAAAATGTATGTATGTGTTTTAGTGAATGCTGTAACTGTTTTCTCACACAAAGGGGTGAGCAAATTTCAATTTCCAATGTGGCAAATCATTGAAATGAACAAAGCTCTTACAGGTCCAGCACAAAATGGATCAAATATATAGTTGTCGTTATAGCGAGTTTGTTGGTAACGCTATGTTAAAAGTTGCGGCCCGAAAGTTATGGGTTTCACGTGATCCGCAACAAGCACCAAAGCCGCTCATCGCGAAGCTGATAAAGTAGAGGAGGGAGAAGAGGCTGGCAATGAGCGCCTTTGGCCCGCAGAAGAGACTCTGACCGGACTCCGAGTAACAGGCTTTAAAAAAACAAACATTTTTCTCTCTCAAGCCTTTGGGAGGCCACCAAAAGACAACAACCGAATAGAAAATTAGATACCAACCTCAATTATGGGCTTCCTGACTCCTCCTGAGGCAGGGAGTCCATACGTAAGGTTGAAAGCTAATTTGCTATTTAATTGGAGTTTTTATGGCGGCTGACCTACGGCCTTGGAAAAAAATGTCGGCTTTAAAACTCATAACTTTTTTTCAGGCCTGCAAGGCTTGGAACAAAAGTGATTTAAGCTTCAAGTCTTGCTGGCTTGAGAAAAAAAATTACAGTTTCAACCACCAACAGCCCGCAAATGAGAGGGGAAGGGAAGGAGGGGGCAAAGAGAGACAGGGGAGGGGGAGAGAGAGGGGGGGAGGGGGGAGAGAGAGGGGGAGGGAGAGAGATAGGGCAAAGAAAGACAGGGGTGGGAGAGAGAGGGGGAAAAGAAAGACAGGAGAGAGAGGACCCAAAAAAAGACAGGAGAGGGAGAGAAGGGGGAAAGACACAGGGGTGGCCCGCGATGAGTGGCAAAGTTACGGGCTTGCGAATGCCGCAACCTGCATTTAGCGTCAAAGCTGCTCATTGCGTGGGCCCGCGATGAGCACCGAAGGCACTCTTCCAGAGGAACATAAAGTATAGTAGAGGGGAGGAGAGGCTCGCAATGACAGCCAAAGGGTGTTATTGCGAGGCCTGCAAGTTAGAGGCAAAACAGCATTGTGAGGCTTCAAATTTCATTGCCGTAATTTTTGATGGGCAAGTCTCTAGTAGATAAATAAAAGGCCAGCCTGTCTATTATCTAGCTTTATCTTTCAAAGCACACGTGGGATTTTAGGATATCTTCACATGAAGACTGATGCTTAAAGATTGAGATCTATGAAAACTCTCTTCATAATCTGCAGTGCAAAAGGAATTTCTTCTGCATTCACGTAGCAAATGCATAAACCACTGTTTTTTGTATCCACAATAAAAAAATATAGTAGGATTCACTGACAATTCAATCCATCCAATCAGAGAGAAGTTGTGCAAATGTACATATACAAGAAGAACAAGGGAATGTCTAGTTTAGAAGCTCTTGGGACAAGGTCTGCTCTGTTTCTAGTTTAATATTGCAGACTGTCTAAGAAATATCCCAAAACAAATTATTATAAATAGTTCTAGAAAGGTTTATAAACAAATACTATTTATGTCAATTCCCTTTCTACAATAAATTGTAAGGATAAGTTTGTTTCTGAGTAGCACAAGGAAGTAGAAATGGATAATACAGAAGCCCTGAGGAAAAAAACTAAATACATTAAAATAGTTGTTACTGATCGCAACATTATACAAGTTTTTTGTTTTGTTTACTTGAACCTGAATCCGTTATGGCATATGCTTGCAACTTGTATTAGTTGGTGCAGTGACTATGAAATACAACCACCTCAAGCACAAAATTCACTGCATCTCATTATTTGAGGCTGAAGGGGTAAAGATTGCATTTACCAAAAGTGAGTGCTCAGGGTTTAAGAGTACACAGTATTTGCTAATCTTAAAATGGTAAGTGATTCAGTTTTCTCAGAAGGGATATGTAGAACTCTGATGACTCAATGGACTGCAAAGTTACTGCTACAATGATCAAACAGCAAAGTTTAGAATGGCCTGTCACCCCAACAGGAAGTTGATTTATTTGAAACATTAAAAACTGGCTATATATTGTAGCTGGCCGCTTTTATCTACAGTAAATCGTTTTTAGAAATGATTTTGCAGCTCCTGTATGCTAATGTGAGGCTCAAAGTGCCTGATAAGGGTGGAAGAGAGGTCTGTCAGATAACATTGGGGGTCTTTAGTTTGTCCACTAGAGCCAGACAAGCAGAATATAATCCTAATTAGCACATTAAAGCAGCTTTAAAAAAGACAAAAACATAACTAAAAGTAAATTAAAATGAGTCAAGAATATTTTCCCTATAGTCAACACATTTTCTACTGCTAAAAAGATCTTTATAACATTTTCTGCACTCCTTCCTATATAGTCTTTAAAATAACTATATAGGATAATGGGCAAAATGTTTTTGTGCAAAGAAAAAAAACAAAAAAACAAAACACAAATAGAATTTGTTCATTTCTCACCATTGAAATCATAAAAATAAGCATAGCTGCAGCTATCAACACAGACATATATATAGTCTAAGTTGGTGAAGTGAAATGAGAAAAATATATACATAAAACTATTTTTTAGAAATAGAAATAAGAAAATTGGCATGTGCGTATGTATTCACCCCCTTTGTTATGAAGCCCATAAAAAGCTCTGGTGCAACCAATTACCTTCAGAAGTCACATAATTAGTGAAATGATGTTCACCTGTGCAATCTAAGTGTCACATGATCTGTCATTACATATACACAACTTTTTTGAAAGGCCCCAGAGGCGGCAACACCTAAGCAAGAGGCACCACTAACCAAAAACTGTCATGAAGACCAATGTACTTTCCAAACAAGTAAGGGACAATGTTGTTGAGAAGTACAAGTCAGGGTTAGGTTACTTTAAAAAAATAAATAAAAATAATAATTAGTTTCAGCAAAAAACAAAATGGCACGTTTTGAGTTTGATCAGACCAGAGCACCTTCCTCCATATATTTTGGAAGTCTCCCACATGCTCTTTCGCAGACTGAAATTGAACTTTTTGGCCTTCAAAGAAAACACTATGTCTGGCACAAACCCAACACATCACATCACCCAAAGAACACCATCCCCACAGTGAAACATGGTGGTGGCAGCATCATGCTGTGGGGATGTTTTTCAGCAGCCGGGACTGGGAAACTGGTCAGAGTTGAGGGAAAGATGGATGGTGCTAAATACAGGGATATTCTTGAGCAAAACTTGTACCACTCTGTGCGTGATTTGAGGCTAGGACGGAGGTTCACCTTCCAGCAGGACAATGACCCCAAACACACTGCTAAAGCAACACTTGAGTGGTTTAAGGGGAAACATGTAAATGTGTTGGAATGGCCTAGTCAAAGCCCAGACCTCAATCCAATAGAAAATCTGTGGTCAGACTTAAAGATTGCTGTTCACAAGCGCAAACCATCCAACTTGAACCAACTGGAGCAGTTTTGCAAGGAGGAATGGGCAACAATCCCAGTGGTAAGATGTGTCAAGCTCCTAGAGACTTATCCAATGTGACTTGGAGCTGTGATTGCAGCAAAAGGTGGCTCTACAAAGTATTGACTTTAGGGGGGTGAATAGTTAAGCACATTTACTTTTTCTGTTATTTTGCCGTATTCTAAAAAAAAAGAAAAAACATCTTTAAAGTTGTGGGCATGTTCTGTAAATTAAATGATGCCAATGCTCAAACAATCCATGTTAGTTCCAGGTTGTGAGGCAGCAAAACATGAAAAATGCCAAGGGGGTAAATACTTTTGCAAGGCACTGTGTAATATATATAAATATATATATATATATATATATATATATATATATATATATATATATATATATATATTTTTTTTTTTTTTATACACACAAGGAAATCGCCCCATCAATAATTACGGGAATTAAATTGTAAGGCTGGCAATGCTGGTTGGCATACAATGTGAGGCTTTTGGTCCACGTTTGTTTTATTCTCCCAAAGGCCAATGTGCCTGGTGTTAGTGTAAGTGCTACTGTTTGCACAGTTGTGTATTTTCTAAGTTCTGTGTGCCTGGCATTGGCGAGCCTTGTTTTCATACAGTTTCAGAATTTTTACGTTTTTCGTCCGCCATTTTTCCCCTACAAAGATAGCTCAATTTGTTTCCAACATCACCCCTAGGCTTCCTGTTCTCCCCCTGTGCAACATGTGAGTGTTATTTTTTTTTAAATTATTTTGGTGTTTGAGTGCTTTCTAATTACGCGTTTGAACGAACTGCGTGCTTCAACTACCTCCTGCAATGAGCGCCTTTGGCGCTCATTGCAGCTTAAGTCCCGCAAGCCTCAACTGCTCGCTTCGCAGTGCAAGGATCGCCTTCAGCGTTTATTTAAGCCTAAGTTGCGCGAGGGACGCCAAAGCGTGACCAACATCACAAAGATCTACAACTATATATGTGATGAATAAAAAAAAACAAAAAACACAAAAGACAAGTGGAAGACTAACTCTAAAAGGACCTCTGTAGTTTGTTACATACTTCAGAAATGTGGGAAGTTTTCCCCAAACTACCAGCATTAGCAACTGTGAAATTTGGATATTTAGTGAAAATCCCAAATATAGCAGATATTGCTGGTCATGGGAATTACATCTTGGACTTGTAGCATAGAGGGAACATTTTCCTACTGGGACTTACTCCTCTGTTTAGTTATCTTGTCAAGTGGCTACGAAAAGCGAGTCTTTCAATGGAGCTGAATAGAGATATAAAACCTGTTCATGAAGTTCTTTTAATTGAAGGTAAACAATCCTCATATAAGAACCATTCAGAAGCAGGAAACATCAAAACAACTAACATTTCATGTTAAAGCATAAATATTTCTAAAGTGAAGATTCTTTTAATAAATGGTGTGACAAACCTAGTAGCAAATAACTACTAAAAGATCACTTGGCAATCCCAACAACATGGATTTTTCCATAGTTTCTTTTTTTTTTAGAATTTGACACTCATTCCCTTTTCTTGCACATGCTCAGGTGACAGCTTGTAATAATAACTGCAGGCTTTCCTCTTGAATTAATGTAACCCCCCTCACCTCAGTCTTTACAGTATTATGGACGACTCCAGTTATACTCAGCCAGAAAAACTATTCAAACAGGTTTTCCATTAAAATTGGTGATTTATGAAGTAGACCTGATAAAGAACAAAACATTTTTAGACAGTAATTTCTAAACGAATAACTGTTAATATTTTACTGTTCACAATGGACTTGTTTGCAGTTCTGGATGGAGCCAAAATCCCCAATAGGAATGGGGGACCTTGTAAATGTATGAACCATGGAATATAGTATATATACTACATCACATTTCTTGATATTATATAAAGAGATCTCCCGACCTGACATAATTATTCATATAAAGACATATATTATTTTTCTTTACTTTGTAGAAATATTTTGTCCATTACCAAGGATAACAATACTGACAGCATGTGGATCCAGTGGTTCTTTAAAAAGGGTCTATACAATCACTAACATGGCTTGTGTAGGAAAGAGAGGAATAATATAATATGCATCCAAGTAATGTGAATGATAAAAGATTGTAACTTTGCGAGTTTTCAGTCTTGTGTCGGTGCTCTGGGAACAAGCTCTATGTGTTTGATTTTAAGCTCAAAAACAGGACCCTCCATTTTTTTGCATTGTGTTGATGTTTTTGCCTTGTACTCTTGTAGTTAATCCCTTTATAGCTGGACAGACTACGCTGACATGTTGCGAAGATAATATACATATTTGACACAACAGTTAATTTAATGCAGATGCATCCTCATGTTCCTCGTCCTTGGTTCCTAACCAAATTGAAATTTTTAGAGTTGTATATTACTGCGGGAAACAAAGCTGTTCTACCCACTCTCTGATAACAGTACAGTGGTGTGTCAGTCATTGACAGAAAACACCATGGGAAATGCAGCCTCCTTACATACATTAAAGTCACAGAATAAAGGTTTAAGTTACTGCATAAACACAAATACACAGAAATAGAACTACACTTGGTTACTGAAGAGTGTTTGATAACCGAGCTTGACAATTCAGACTAATATTAAATACCAACTGGGCAAATACTTTTTAATAACCATCTGCAACAATACATTCATTTAGGTTTACTTTTTGCTCATGCAATGGATTTGACGGTTGCGGTTTCACTCTATCGGGATATCTAAACTTCAAGTTTTCCATTAGGTATTTAAAGAGCATGTTATAAACAGATTTGAGTGATCTGTGGTACAGTAAATGTACACTAAAAGCATGTTTTATGTATTGCATTTGAAAATGCCCTATGTGTTTTATTTTTTTTCAATGAAAAATAAAATAAATAAATAAAAGATTAAAAAAACGATTGGGGGCTTGCCAGACAGCCAACAATCTTTAATACAGATCAGGGGTTGGCAAATAAATTATACTCAAGAGTAAAAGGGTGAATATATAGAAATATATGTATAATAAAGTTAAGAGCTCGTAGTCAAATTTTAGGAGCCATGGCTCCCTGGCTAGTCATGTCTTGATATAGATGTATGAATTATACCTGTCTGCCAATGAACTCTACAGCCAGTCTCTGTATGCTCTTTTCCCTTCCTGTTAGTTTCAATGAAATTTAAACAGACTTTATATATTTTTTTCTTTCATGCAAAACACTCTTCAGTAATGGTTGAAGTGTGCTTTTAAATGCATAAAAAAAAAGAAAAAAAGAATTGTGTTCCATGTCCTTTTAAAGTGATGTATAAGAGTAATATTTGCCTTAAATTGACTTAAAGTAACCCTGAAATTACCATCGACAGAGGGTATAAAACCACATTGAAACATAGGTTTCCAGTTTATATGAAGTTATGACTGAAATTAGTGTTGTAAAAAATGTCTTCTGCCCTTGGTCAGAATACATAAGCTGCACCGGGTGGTGGTACTTGGAATCAGTGGTGTAGGTTGTAGAAGGAACAGTTACATTTACAGAATTTAGCTCTAGTTTAGATATTTTATCAATCTATTTCAAAGCAAATAGACACATGTCTAGGGGCCTCATTCTATTACTGGCTGTAAATCGGCCGTAAGGCTGCGATTCCTTGCGGGGGTTCTGCGTAAGGGAATAGAATAGCCGAATAGCTTGCGGCCGGCCCTTGCGGCCCCGCAACGGCTGCTAATAGAATGAGGCCCTAGGTGTTTAGTGTCTAGACTGTGAATCAACCACCCTAACTTTTATTCAATAATATATATTTCCAGTTTTATTTTATGACAAAGTATAAGTTACTAACTGTAAGGAGTGATAGATAAATATGGGTGCATTAATGCTGAATAGTAAAAGTGTTTTATTTCCATAATAACTCTATGTCACTTAAATTGTTACCTTTTACTTCTGCAAAGCATGGATACCCGTAATATAGAGGTAAAGTGTCTATAATGTGAAACGACAGAGGTGGAACATTAATAGGTTAGTTTGATGCACATGATCATCTACTCTGAGAGCAACCTCTTCAGCTGCTCTCAGAGGGGATTATCATGTCCATAGTACCAACAAGTCCCTTCTGATTGAATGCCTCTATTTTTGTTCCTTATGCAAATTACCTTTGTGGCTTAGCCTGCCTAAGGGTGATGGGTGGATCCAGATACAAACTCCTTGCTCACTTTGGGACTTCAGCTGCACTCGCGTGATGAGGCCCAAGTAAGGCCGACATGTACATATAGGGTTTGCAGTTTCTCCTGTCCAGGGTAGAGTGGCCTGATATTTTGGGGCTGGATCAACCCATTGAGTGAGACCAGGATACTTCTCCCTGTGAAGGGCACTAGGAGCTAAAAATAGGTTGCTCTCACTGCGAGTTATCATGTCCATAGACCTAACCTATTAAGGTTAGTTTGTCTCCGATTGGCCACTATTTTGTTGTTGCTTTTGATCATTCACATGCATGAAAGAAATGTGGAAGCTTGGTATTAAAAATGGAAAGTATCATGTAAAGATTTATAAAGAAGTCTAAAAGCGCCCAAAACAGCCAGGTTTATGATTCTGACCTAAGTGCTACTTTTCACACACATAACATGTGGAGCTCCTGGAGTGAAGTAATCTTGCATGTGTGAAACTTCTACTCATATTACCAGTTCTTGCACACTTCAATTGTTACAAGTAAGGATCATAAATCCCCTTTATTGCTCAAAGTGTAATTCAAAGGGCATCTTGGAACTCCAGATGCAAGGAAAGTCAGATGGCTAATTTAAATGAAAGTTGTCACCATGAAGATATTATGTAAAGTGGACACCTGACATGGCTCAATAAATGTGCTTGGTACGATTAAGCTCACAAAGATTAAGGAAATCTCTCCTTCAACGGATTATATTGGCTAGATGAAAAGGGCCATGCATGCTGTTAAATACTGTTCATGCAGTGAAAAAGGAATACTCTATTAAACGAAAATAAATATTTATTAGAATGCCATTAAAATGCAAGTGTGCTGTAGAATTCAAATTAAACTCAGATCAGCACAATACAAGGTGTGTTTTGCTGTATTTCCTTTGGCACATTTTAGCTTCATAACCAGAACTCATACTACTGCACAACTCAAAGTCTTTGTTTTCTTTTTACGAAACAACTAATAAAAAAAAGGAAAGGGTATGTACAGAAGAAAAACAAGCAATTAAAAAAAAAATCAATGTGGTGTAGATGTTTAAACACATGAAGCATCAAGATGAAACCAAGTTCTTTACATAATACCTGGAGCACAAATGATGAAGTTGAATAGAGCTATATCTCTCTCATATATACAGTAAGTGTGTGGGTAATTATATATATATATTTATTATATACACACAACTCTATTTTGCCTGCGTTCTCTGTCCTATATCCAATAGACACTCATGTTACAAAACGTAAATGCTTATAATTCTTTTACCATGTATGGATTTACATTGCCATTAGTCTTACATAGTCATTGTTGTATAGAGCTACATAATATGCTGGCTCTTTATTAATAATGACTAACAAAAATGATAGTCCATTGGCTTCCATGTATCATGATTGTTCAAGATATGATGCAGTGGAATAGAGGAACTAGGACTATAGCAGGCAGTTATTAAATACTAGCGAATTGCCCGTCAAAAAATGACGGCAATGAAATCGTAAGTGAGCTAATGGTGTGTAATAATGAAATATATAATACATTAATAAATGAATATAGTTTACCTATTGTGAAGCATTGTGTTGAAGAGCTGCAATCTGTTTTGATGTTGCTGCAGCATTAGTGGTGTGGAGCTGCTGTGTAAGCGTGATGAATGTGCGCAGTGTAATAGTGTGCGTGCGCGAGACCAAACAGTTAGCATAGTGGTGTACTTCCGCATTGGCGTAAAATGGCGGGTTATCTGTGGTATGCGTCTTCGCGGATTATCCGTAGGTGCTTCGTGGTGTTTTGCGAGTTTCCTGTGGTGTTTTGCGAGTTTCCTGTGGTGTTTTGCGTGTTGTAGCCTTGTTTTCGTTTGGTTCGTCGGCCATTTTTTCTGTCGCTTAGCGATTTTATTAGTGTCTAAAGTGTTTTATTTTTATTTAAATGATGGTGTAACTTGCTTTTTTGAGGTGCTGGATGGTTCCTCTTGCTGTAGGTAAGTTTTTTATGTATGTGCTGTGTGTATGTATTGTTTTGAATTTTGTAATGTTCGCGAGTTGCGTCCGAGTGTTGCGAGCTCGTAAATGTGTGTTAACGTGTGTCGTATGTTTGCGTTGCTAGTAAAAGTTTGCGAGGGTCGTAATTGGTGTGTCGTGTTTGCGTTGCGACGTTAAGTTTGCGAGGGTCGCAGTTGCTGGCATGGAGCGCCAAAGGCTGAGGCCCTCGCCCATTGCCCTCGCTACGCGAGCCCACAAGCGTTAGCAACAACTCGCATGCTCACAACTATATATGTGATGTGCCATGTACCAGGTAATCCTATATCCAAAGACATATGTACTAGTTATGTAAATCAGGAATTCAGAACTTTGCACAGAGAGTATGAATTAGACTTCTTAAATAGTAAAGATGTAGCCAATTAGCAGAATAATGCCAGCTCAGATCCCAACCAAGTCTGTCATATTTATTGGCAACAAAGCTACACACCAATCCTTTTCTTATGCAAAAGGACGAAGACTGTAGGAGACTTGTTAACTGCAGAGACTATTCCAGTAGCATATGCCATCAGCGACATAGAAACACTACACTACAATGAATGGTTAGGCAAGACTTCCATGTTTTCTCTTCAGCACTGCCTGATGGCTTGGAGCCTGATGAGATGTGTTCTGAATCTTCTTTCTATTCAACAGTGGGGGTATTAAAAAGGAGCTCTATGGTCATGTTTGTTTCAAAATGGTCTTTTGAATACCTAAACTTGATAATGGACAAAATGTTTTAGTCAGAGAAATTTAATAAAAAAAAACGAAATTACATTTTTTTTTTAGGCTTCCACTTTGTTTTCTGACATTACTATGTATACTAGTTTCAAAAGGGTGTAACTTTGTAAACGGATGAACTTTTCTGTTTGAATATGGCATATAAAATTGCCAATGTGCAGATAGAAGCTTCCTCTTCGAAGTTTCCCGCCACCTCAGGATATTGTCCATCAGAACCAAAATGGTGAATTAAACAGCACTATAATTACGTGTTAAAAAGGTAAGAATTATGGACATAACTCATAGTTACTAGCGAACTGTTTTTAGGCGCCAATAACATGCATATACCTACATGCAGTTTTATTCAAAAAGTTAGGAGCCCAGACAGCACTACAGTTGTTTTTCAACTTCTCTGCACAAGGCAGTCACACCTCAGACTGCAAACCCTGCTGTTTCTTTTCTTTCATTGGAAGAAGAATTACAATTATATCTGGCTCTAGCAGAGACAGCAACAATGTAGATTTTCCCTTAAAAATGCTTTCATGCTCTGGGCTTACATAGCTGCAAATGTTTATATTTTTTTTTACATACAGTGGAGATGAAGGAACAATCCACAGAACGGAGGGAAAAAAAGTAAAGTGTTGTCAGTCAGAAATAAATAGTCTGAACTTAAAAAGGTAGTTGAATAGAAGAAGAAAAAATAATAATAATAGATCTGCCTTTTTAACATTTACTGAGCACACACTGATTTTGCAACCCTGAAAAACTATTAAAAAATTGGCGGCAACTATGTGCAATTCAAATGGAGTACTAGATCCATGTATTTATGAAATTGATATGCTTACATGTCATTTTTTTCTCCCTCTTTACCAATTTTCTCTTACATTTAATAATTATGTTCCTTTACCAATTGTATCCATTTTCTCAACCTTTTTGCCAACTCAAGTGCATGTCAATTAAATCATATGTGTTAAACTGTGATGTGGAAATTAATAGTTTGTAGAAACCCCAAAATCCCACATCAATAACTGAGTTATTGAGGTTAAAAAATAAATACAAAATTGAAAAGAACAGAAAGACTGTTACAAGCACAGAAATATATTCATAATGCTTATTTATATTCCATACATGTTGTATGTTAGTTGCAAAACTGGAATCGATCAAGTGCACCTATTCATATAAATTCTGTGAAACAACATATTTGTTTCGTGAAATGTGTATGCACACTTGCAAAAGAAATGTGCAGATGAGATTCAAAAGCAGTCTGCACTGCAATGTTTAAAATTCAAAATAAGCCTAGAGCAACTGCACCTTGACTTTTTTTTTCACAAGCAACAGCCAAGTCAGAAAACCCCGCCTCAAAGCTGCAGCGTACCACAATGCACAGAGCCTAGTTGTAAGAAATTTACAACCGTTGCAAAAATGAAAGAAAGAAAAAAAGCACGCCTTGTGGCTTATTTGGAATTTTGGAACAGCCCTAAAATATGCAGACGTACAAAGAAAAAACTAATCATAGCCTTGTTCTATAGAAACATATCTCCCGCCTAAAAAGGAAGTGACAAAGTAAAACACAGATACAAAAATAAAAACCAAACATCTTTGTTTTGAACTTTATTGCAAGTCTCAAAGATAAAAATAAACACTGCTGAGAGGGAAATACTTGAACTATATCTTTACATATAAATTGTGTAATAAAAAATAAATGTATATGTAAAGTGTAACTGGGTATTCTGGTAGTCTCACCAATTAAAGTAATTTGTTCAAACCCCAGAAAAAAAAAAGTTTTGTTTTAATGCATTAAATTTCACTGGTAAGATTGTATGTGAGAATGGAGCTTAAAAGGAGGTGGGAAAGACATGAGTTTGCAAGGAATACCATGGAATTAAAGATTAGGAAAAGATACTTTATTGTTGTGATTATACTGTATACTTTCCTGTTAAAAAAAAAATCACAATGGATTAGTTCAACGTGACCACTACCACACTTACTGATCAATAACCGTACAGAATTATTATTGGGGGCGAGAGTCAAGGTAGATTCCCTCTGCCAGGTCATGAACCTGAAATAGTGTGCTGTGCAGGATGTATCAGTATAGGAGATCGTGGGCACTGCACCCAAACCAGTATGTAAATGGGTCATTTGTGCTTACAGTAATTTAAAGACAGCATTTATAGTTGTACATTCCTAAGCTGATGTGTATGGTGTGCTTGTACTGAAGACACTTGTGGTTACCATAAGCAGATTATACATTCCCTGTCATTGTGCACTTGTCACCTTACTGCACAAACGATATTAAACACACCACACTTTTAAATATGATAAATCCTGATTTCAGATTACCAGAGAAAGATTGAGGCTAATCCTGCTTTTACACCAACTCCAAGAACACCTTCCCAAAACACAACATTAGATGTGCTCTATTGATGACACTTGAAACTACTTGGCTTTAATTTGAAGCCGACACGGCACAGGACTTCTCTCAATCTTGAAGGAACCTAAAGTAATCCATACACCATATGAATGCAGATATAATATCCATGCCAATAAGCTTCAGTTCAGAGTAAACGATTCTACGGTTTCTGAACAATCAAGAGCATCTTCAGTGGGAAAGCGCTAAATGACGCTGGCTTCAAAATGAAGCTGAGCAGTACTTTGTGTCATCCTTCCATAAGAAGTGGAGTAGTGCAAAACCAGGACTGGCTAAACCTTCCTCTGGTAAACCACTGTCTAGGAGACCAGACTTCTACCAAAGATCCCTACAGACAAAATCCCCTGGGGTAAAAAGTCATGGAGAGGACTGATGCGCTGTGTGTGTGTGTGTGAGGCGTCTGAAATAAAAATAGATTCCAGATTTAGGTAGTTTTTTTTTTTTTTAATATAGATTAAAAAAAAAAAAAAAAGTATGCACTACATCCTCGCCTCAAAAAACAATCTAGCTGGTTCCTTGAGTTTTAAACGATCTTGTCAACCAATGTGTATACACACGGAAATTTCCTAGGACCCTGGTCTCCTAAAATGCGTACTCCAGGCTCCTAAATATCTGATATAATGCAGCTCTGTGAAGAGTTTTCTTTCAGGCTCCTAGAAAACAGTCTGAATAAAAATCCCCCACACACATATATACATACACCCATATGACCATTTTAAAAATGGGTTTATGAATCATATACCGAAATATGAATCGCTAGAAAAAGGTTAGAAACAAGCTGTAACGTTGTTTCTTATTTAGCCTATATAGCATAAACACACACTATATACACAACCTTCTCATATATATTTATGAGAGAGAAGGCTGTGTATATACATGCAGAGAAGGTTGTGTGTGTATGTGTATAGATATATATATATATATATATACACACATACACACAACCTTCTCTATATAATAT
>CM050173.1:101251140-101321140 GCA_027410445.1 Discoglossus pictus | reverse complement strand
TACATAAATTTGAGAAATGGGCATCTAAGTGGCAGATGGGATTTAATACAAATAAATGTAAAGTTATGCATCTGGGAAGGAAAATAGCCATGCAATTTATAATCTTAATGGAGCAAATCTAGGTGTATCAGACATTGAAAGGAATTTGGGAATGCTTGTGGACAGCCACCTAGGTAACAGTGCTCAATGCCAAGCAGCAGCTGCAAAGGCAAATAAAATATTAGCATGTATAAAGAAGGGTATAGAGGCAAGGGAAGCAAATATAATTCTGCCACTATACAAATCCCTAGTACGCCCTCATTTGGAATATAGAGTACCATTTTGGGCACCACTACATAAAAAGGACATTTTAGAGCTGGAAAAGGTACAGAGAAGGGCAACAAAGCTAATAAAGGGAATAAAGGGGCTAAGTTATGAAGAAAGACAAACCAAATTAAACGTATTTTCTCTAGGAAAAAGGTGTCTAAGAGGGGGTATGATTACCTTATATAAATACATCCAGGGTCAGTATAAGGCTTTGTCAGGGGAGCTTTTTGTGCCAAGAGGTTTTCAACTAAAAAAGAGGACATCCCTTGAGATTAGAAGTAAAAATATTTTACCTTAAAGAAAGAAAAGGGTTCTTCACAGTAAGGGTGGTTAATCTGTGGAATTCTTTACCAAAGGAGATGGAGACAGCGGATTCGATAGATAACGTTAAAACGGTATTGGTTATATTCTGAAATAAAAATGGCATTCAGGGTTATCCTGGATAATTAGGGAGTGAGTATTGATCTAGGGAGTAATCCGATCACCAGTATCTGGGGTCAGAAATTAAATTTGTTTTCCCCCCTTTTGAGACAATTGCTAAGATTCACTGTTTTTTTCCCATTTGCCTTCCCTGGATCAATTAGCAATCAATCCACATATTTCAGATTAGAGAAGATCAAAAAAGGTTGCACTTGATGGACTGGAAGTCTTTTTTCAACCTCAATTACTTTCAGCCTTATTAAATTGCGATTCAGACAATTCTAATGGGCTCTATATAAGCACAGAGCATATTATTTTTACAGAATTTTTTAGTTAGTGAACTTCTATCCAAAAGCAAAGTCTTTACTAAATAAAAACTTCTGTAAAAAAAAGATGCTCTTTGCTTATTTAGAGCCCTATTCAATTGGCCGAATCTCAATTTAATAAGCTGTTTGTAACTATATATATATTTTTAAATATACCGTATTGGTCTGAATATAAGCCGCACCTTATTTCCGATTTTTAAGTTTGCGAGTTATAGGTGCGGCTTAAATTCGCGACCGTAAAAAAAAAATCACTGCCGATTTGCAAATTACGTATGTGGCTTATTTATCACAAACGTAAAGTTACTGCCGTTTTGCGCGATTGCGAGTTAAAGGTGCTGATTTGCGTGCTTGAGACTGTGTTTTGTAGCAACTGAATAGCGATTTAAGGTTTTAGTGATTCTAACGTCCTGTAAAGCCTGTAACCTGCAAAATAAGTTACAGTGCTAATCAGATAACCTGTTTCTTGCAATGGCTGATCACTTGGAGAGAGTCTTTTTCTCTCCAATTTTAAGGGTGCGGCTTATATTTGAGTACTATCTTTTTTCTATTTTTTCCCCTTGAATTTTACAGGTGCGACTTATATTCGGACCAATACAGTAAGTTAATGCATCACTTGTTACTACATATAGCTTGGAAAACTTTCCCTATTAAGACAGTCACCTTTAACTACCTAAGGATCCTTTTGTATAATCATCCATGATTTATGCCATGACCAATGAACTAGGTATGACATCGTAAGTTACATTATTGCTATAAACCCCCAAATATAATTGAAGTACACTCGGCGATCATTATCTGGCCCAGGTAATAATAGAACCTACTAGAAATGAGGCTATCTTGGATTTAGTCATCACAAGTAATCACATATATAGTTGTGAGCAGGGGGGTTGTTGCTAACACTGCGGGCTCGCATAGCGAGCCAGTTGCTGGCATGGAGCGCCAAAGGCGCTCCTTGCCTGCAACTGCGGATCACGCAAAATGTACGGACTTACAACAAACAAATATGAGTTGCATTACGACCTCGCAAAAATACGACCTTACCGCCCAAAACCTGCACACATGAAAACATAAAAAACACAATAAATACACACAATAAATACATAAAAAGCTTACCTACAGCAAGGGGGGGGCACCCAAGACCTCGAAAACTGAAGTTACACCTCAATTTAACTTGAAATAAAAGAGTTTACGCACCCAAAAATCACCTAAGCGAGAGAAAAAATGGCCTGCAGGACTCTAAAGACACAAAACACCACCAAAAACCTACGGATTTTCCGAAAAAGACGTACGAGCTCTGAATACAAGGACGCAACCCGCGCGACCCGAAAAACAATAGAAACACAAGCCAGGACCTCTGCAAGTGAAGTTACACCTCGATTTAAGTGCAAATTTCTGAGTTTAGACACAAAATGAAAACGAGGCTAAAGGACCCTAAACACGCAAAACACCACCAAACACCTACGGATTTTCCAAAAAAGTTGGACGACATCCGAAAACAAGGACGCAAAATCAGCCACAGCCGCATATCACACATTAGGCGCCATTTTACAACACTAACTTATACAATCCGGAAGTACACAGCTACCCTAACGGATTTGCCTTGCATACGCACACTATTACACTACACACAGCACACATTCATGACACTTACACAGCAGCTCCACAGCACTGATGCTACAGCAATATGAAAACAGATGGCCAGCTCTTCAACACAATGCTTCCTGCATATATTACTTCACAATAGATAAAGTATATTAATTTCTTATTTTATTCATTATTCATTGCCATACCAAAAAAACACCAAGGCTGCTCATAGCACAGAAACAACCAAGAGCCTCGCAATGAGCGCAGACGGATCTTGGAACACCAACAAAATTAATTTCGCACACAAACAACATTATCTGCCTTACAATCTTATTGCCGTCATTTTTTGACGGGCAAGTCGCTAGTCACATATATAGTTCTCAGCAACACGGTTCGTTGCTAACGATTGCTGCGAGCCCGCTGCAACTGCGGCCCTCACAAAGCGAGAGGAGCAGTTGCTGGTAAGGAGCGCCAAAGGCGCTCCTTGAGCTGGTGGAGATCTTTACGACCCTGTACGACTTTCGGCCCGCATTTTCGGAGGTGGAGGCTCTACGGTGCCTCACAAGCGGTTACAAACAAGCACAGAAGCGGGACTTTGTAAATATTCCCACCCTGTGATATATTAAGTCCGTATTTAGTCATTACGTGTTTTTTTTGCTTTTTTCAATTTGCCCAATTAATTTTATTATTTCACAGAAAAAAAAAATATAAAACATTATAAAAACACTGGAAAGGAACTTCCTCTGGCAAAGTATACTTTAGGTCACTTTCTTTCTAATATTTAGAGGTTCTTATTACCTCTTAATTAATTTGAGAACAAAGTAATTACAGTCCAGGTAAGGTAACTATTATACATATTCTCTTAAGTAAATGCTCTTGTGTCCTATAGATATATAAGTTGAATAACACTCCATTTCTCTGTTACCATATGTATTTGCAAATCTATGACAAGTTTCAATTTTAGAACTTTATGGACTAATTGTACAGGGTAATAATTCACAGTTTGGGCAACTTTTGGGTCTATCATGAATAAAGGCAGATAGAATAGCGAGTTGTTATCTGATATGTCAAATAGAGACTTTAACATTAATCTCCTAACATTCTCTAATCTTGCCTACATGTAGAGAATATTGGTCAGAAACCTATCCTTTAATATACATTATTCTCACTCACTCTTCAATGAGTTATTTTAAAGACACTACAGGCATAGATCTTTATCTCCTAATATCCAATTTCCAGGTTAGCAAACACTGTCTCTCTAAAACTATATTTCCTTCTCGAGAACGCAGTCTCTTTCACCATGCTGCTTAACCCAAACGCTGTTCCTCTCTATCCCTGCACATAAGCACTTCCTTGTTTGCATGGACTACGTTGTGCGTAATAACGCACATGTGCGTGTGAACACCTACATCTGAAGCGTTTCAACGTACTGTGACGTCTTTGTCAAAACTGCACCATAATGGGGATACACTGCCTTTGCCAAATAACTGGTTAACGCAGGAAGAAATCCAAAAGAGTTTGGAGAAAATAGATGTTAATAAAGCTCCAGGTCCTGATGGAATACATCCACAGGTACTGAGGGAACTGAGTTCTGTAATAGCCAAACCATTATATCTAATGTTTCAAGAACATTATATCTAATGTTCACTCACCACAGGGTCGCTACCAGATGACAGGAGAAAAGCAGAGGTGATACCTATATTTAAGAAGGGAGCAAGAGCAAATCCAGGGAATTATAGATCAGTGAGCCTCACATGTGTAATTGGAAAGCTTTTAGAAGGGTTAATAAGGGACAGTATTCAATAATATGTCTATTCAAACAGGATTATAAGTAGGAGCCAACATGGATTTATGAGGGATAGGTCATCTTAGACCAATCTAATTAGTTTCCATGAGGAGGTTAGTAGGAACTTGGATCAGGGCAACTCAGTGGATGTAGTCTTTTTGGATTTTGCAATGGCTTTTGATACAGTATTGAGAGCAGGCTAAAAGACAGGAGGCAAAGGGTTGTGGTAAATGGAACATACCACATTAGTCCAATCAGAGTAAGTGGGGTTCCTCAGGGCTCAGTATTAGGTCCTCTCCTTTTTAAAATATTTATTATTGACTTAGAGGTAGGACTGGAAAGTAGTGTCTCCATTTTTGCTGGTGACACTAAGTTGTGCAAGGTAATTAAATCCGATAATGATGACCTTTCCCAACAAAGGGATTTGCATAAATTAGAGAAATGGGCGGCTAAATGGCAGATGAGATTTTATACAAAAAAAAAATAAAGGTTATGCATTTGGGAAGGAAAAATAGCCATGCAATTTATAATCTTAATGGAGCAAATCTAGGGGTATCTGATATTGAAAGGGATTTGGGAGTACTTGTGGACAACCACCTGGGTAGCAGTGCTCAATGCCAAGCAGCAGCTGCAAAGGCAAGTAAAATATTAGCATATATTAAGAAAGATATAGAAGCAAGGGAAGCAGATATAATTCTGTCACCACTTCATAAAAAGGACATTTTAGAGCTGGAAAAAGTACAGAGAAGGGCAACAAAACTAATAAGGGGAATGGAGGGGCTAAGTTATGAAGAAAGACTAACCAAATTAAACTTATTTTCGCCAGTCTCTGGGGTCAGGAAGGAATTTTGCAGTTTTTCCTCTTATGAGGCAATTGGCAAAGTTTCAATGAGTTTTTTTTTCTGTTTGCCTTCCTCTGGATCAATTAACAATTTTTAACAAATAGTCCACATATTAAAAGGATCAGAATAGATCTAAAAAGGTTGAACTTGATGGACTAACAGTCTTTATTCAACCATAAATACTATCAGCCTTATTAAATTGCGATTCAGTAAATTTAAAAGGGCTCTAATTAAGCACACAGCATATTTTTTTACAGAAGTTTTTATTTAGTGAACTTCTATCCAAAAGCAAGATCTTCTGTAAAAAAAAAATGCTGTGTGCTTAATTAGAGCCCTTTTAAATTTACCGAATCACAATTTAATAAGGCTGTATGTAACTATGATATAGCCACACATGAAAAATACATTTCGAAATCCCATATGCCTTAAATTATGGCAACACAGATAATGGCACCAAGTTCATCATCGCTAATATTATGACATTCTAGATCCCCTGTGATATAACCTAAAGAGAACATACAAACTACATCATATATAACACACAAATTACATCATATATTATATTAGTAATGTCATCATTCTAGTTCCCCTGTGATATAACGTAATGGTAATGTACAAACCATCAGAAATTACATCATCCATAATATGACTATAATATGTCATCATTCTATATTTAACTTATGCAGCACAGAGAATATAACAAATTACATCATCTATAATTCTAATGACATTGCTATAGGCCCCGTCCAATAATACAGATGAATACACCTTGATATCAGGTTCAACTTCTTAACAAATGCAAAGATGAGCGGATGATATAACATTTTAAAAAGTACCTACATTTATATATCCCTAGTCACTTATTTAGAAGTGGAATGTAATTATTATAGACGTAGAAATATTAAAGTATACAATTATTTGTGAATGAAAAACAAGCTATGGTTAAAAAGTAACTTTTAATCCCTTTGCAGACTGCATGTGCAACACTGTTAAGACTTCATCTTGAATAATGTAGTTCTTCAAACAAGTATATTTTAGATATAAGACTCCAGTGCAGATTTAAATTGATATTAGACAAATATGAGTTTTGTGTTAATTTTGTTTCTTGCTCAGAAAAAAGACTATATAATTAAAACAAATCAGACTCTATATGAATGATTTTCTGCTGAAGCAATATTTTCACAAACTCTGGACACTTGACCTTATACAGTATGACCACACTTTTTGAGATCCTTCATAACCATTATAGACAGCTTGACTTGTGCTGCTTATAGATATAATAACTGTGAGATCACATGAGGTCCGTTACCTCTGCATCTCCTGAGAGCCAGTGCAAGCCCTTTAACTATTCCTGTTGCTGACATAACCTGTTTTTTTTGGTTCGAGTTTTGTGATCTGTGACGTGACTAATGTGTATATATATATATATATATATTGTAAAGGATCTACTGGCACCCCGACCGGGTACCTCCGTTGATGGACGTGTCCTAGTTTGCGTCGAGGCCTACAAGCACCGCACCGGACACCTCAACCACCACAGACTCCACAACCGCCGTAGCTTAAAGCTCCCAGGGAGTATGCAGCGCATAGCAATCCCCAGTAATATAGCAATCCCCTCCAGGAACGAGACGAAGCTACGTTTTGAAGGGTCAAGTAGTGCTCTTTAATGACAGGGGATCTCCTTTTATGCAATGGTGCCCTCTGAAGGGCTACACCCACATAATTATCACAACAGCCAATTATATACATGGTTCAACCCCCACGTCTCCTCCCCTTAGATAACAGGTAACACAATTAAAACAGACACAATTTTAACCACATTCTGGATGTACCCCAAAAACAGGGGGTACACCTTTAAGTCCAGCACCGTTCAATAGCTCTCACCCAGGGGAACAACATATTAAAAAATGGCATGAATCAGACCAGGGGCTCAAAAGTTAGTAAAAGTATCTTTTACACATAACACACAGACATTTCACATATCCCCCATAGTTGGCCACACAATACACATAGAGGGACAATACGTGAGTCACACCTCCCTGAGGCTACCTGGCAACTTGGATACAATCAGACATTAATTAGATCATCCTTCTTTGTTCTTATCTGAGAATGAAAACACTTTATACAATAGACTTCCTTATCTGTAACAGGATTATCTCCCATGCCAAGGTCTGCACTAGTCTGGGCCAATATTCTGCAGAGCATAAATCAACTTACATGCAGTATAATAGTAGGATCATATTTTAACCATAATAATCATAAAACAGGGTAAAACAGTGATGGGTTCCGTTACATATATATATATATATATATATATATATATATATATATATGTGTATATATATATATATATATATATATATAGATAGATATATATATTTATATATATATATATATATATATATATTGCAAAATAGTTTCACGTTTTTTTTAACCCTTTTTTTGTTTGTCACCCCGAAATCCAGATTTTTTTAACTTTTTCTTCTAGCCAGATATTTCGAAAGTAAATCACTCAGCACCGTTTGTGCTCAATTATTAAGTAAGTGAGCAGCTATAGCTGCATTATTAGGCAAGTGAGTAGCTAATGGATTTAATTATAAAGGTAATGTTTAACTGGAATTTGAAGTTGCTTAATCCCCAGTTATGTTTAATGTTTAAGTGAAGTCATTGTTCTTTGCCTTTTATATACCCTGTGAAATCCCCAATAATATATGCTCTCTCTGGTAAACATTGTAACTGTGTGTTTCTTTAAGGGGAAGAGCTTTTTATTATTTTCTATTTTGATCCTCTGCTGCTATCCTGTGTGAAGGGATTGAAGAACCATATTAGATCTGCGTGTAGGATCGGTCTCCATGACCCTTTCAAGCCCACTGAAAAGAAGGTCTTGACAAGATGGTGGCAAGACTCATGGCCCAAAACCCATGATACAGGAGTTTAGACGTTAGTTGAAGTGGGCCTGCTGCTGGTTTATTCCGAGGGACTCGCCAGCGATCATCCTGATGTGGAGGTTCCTGGTTATTCATCTGAGTGGTCAGGCCAGTACTGCGTACTAAGCTATTCCAAGGGACATTGCTCAGGACTATGAAGAGGTGAATCAGGTACTGTTGGATCTGTACATGGTCACTGACGAAACCTACAGAAGGCTTTTCGCCTTGTGCAAACGTGCTGGGGATACTTATGTCGAACTGGTTTGATGACTAAGGCATGCCTGTGAAAACTGGTGGAAGGGGCAGGATGTTGGCACCTTGGTTGAAGCCAAGCAAGTGGTGCTGTTAGAACAATTTTACTTGCTGTGTCCTGCCCCTATGAATGAATGGGTTTTAGACCAGCATCCTACTATCATCAAGGCTGCAGGTATCTGTACAAGGAGACCATAGGGGATCCCCAACCATCTTACCCTAGCAGCTCAGCACCGCGAGGCGGATCAGCCAGATTCACTCTGACAGGACAAGCTTTTATTCCAAGGTGAGCACTGATTCTGTTTACACTTCCAGCCCCGGTACTCTGATTGGATTTCAGGGAGCCAACTCACAGCATTGGAAGCCAACCAGCCAGAACAACTCCCAGGCAGGTGAGAGTGGAACCCCAATGCTTCAGGTGCAATCAAGTGGGCCAATTGAAGCGTAGATGTCCCCATCAACTCCATTGGGCTAAACTAGCCTCAGCCAACCCCTCTATTACCTCGGGAAATTGGGGCCAGGTCCCCCATGAACAGTTACATAATTGTTCCGATGGATTTATTCCTCCATTCATGTGGTTCAGTTGCCACGTCATAACCAGTGCTAGCATCTGCAGCCCGTTTTAGTGGATGGTTGAATAGTGCAGGGTTTTCGGGACACTGGAACTGCCTTTACCATAATCCACCCAGATTTCGTTAGTCCCCCAGCAGTACTAAAGAAGAAAATTGGTGGCTGAGGGCTAAAATGTTCCATCGCCATGGCCCTAGTGTTAAAACTTATCTTTTGGAATAATGGAATTATAACTATGTATCCTGACCAATTAACTTACATCTGACTGCTATAAGAAACTCCAAATACATTATACACTTCTAAATGAAAGGTTTGTTAACATACAACTGTGAAGTAGTGAGATACACGTTTGATTTACAAGGCTTTACTTATACTATACTAATGTCTTTAAGTGTGTGCATGCAAGAGTGTAGACTATTATACCTAATTATTAATACACAGGTCAGCTGAATATTGCCCAGTTATACCCATCATAGCCACACCTTGAAGAATGTCCAAACCAATCAAATTGTAACCTTGTGTTTGCAGCCAGGGTAAATTCCATTTACCAATGATCGGTAGATGTCAGTATGACAACATTTAGCTGTATTTGCCCATAGCATCTGGTGACTAAATGTTAATTCCAGCATTGGGTCCCTAATGGGAACCCACCCCTGAAGCTTGTTAAGTAAGGCATGAAGTCTTCTTTCATTGCTTCTGTGAGATGTTATCAGATACCACAAGAAGTTCCCAGCCTTTTGGTCTACAGTTGAACTAGTTATGTAAATGTAGTTCCTTTTGGACAGCTGCAAATCTAAGGGAACTGAAATCTGACTTGTTATTCAAGAATTAATACTTGTAACATTTAGTACAGATTTATTGGGGCACAGGGAAGAAACTTCAGGAGATTGGGGTTATGGAAGGACTCTATGCACATGTGCTATTTGGCAATAATCTGGGCATGATAGAGTATGAATATTGTTACCTGGGCCCAAGCAGAGGCCCAACCAATGTCCCCTCCAGAGACATCAGTTCCCATGTAATCTGATCATGCCCAGATCAGTCCACTACATGTTTGGGGGTCTGGGGTGACTTGGGACAGTGTACCTGAACTACAGAGGGAGTTGGAGGAGTGTAAATGTAGAATTTGTCTACTGGAATATGTCCATGATATTCCCGCAGCCCGGGCATATGAGGGGAAAGTGCACCTGACAGTGTTGTAAGACTTGCCAAAAATGTAGCCACAAAGGTTGAGGAACCAGGGCTCGTTAAACCCAATAACATAATTGTTACACACATTGACAACATACATAATTGTCACCCCTTCCAGCATGTGGCCATTAACATAGTAAGTCCCCTAGCTCTTCCTATCAGATAGGAAAAATGTACATTCTGACGGTAGTGGATTTTGTTACCTGATACCCTGAAGCTGTAGCCTTGGGCAAGATGTGGCAGAAGCCTTGATTAGCATAATTTCACAGGTGGGGTTCCCAGAAGAGATACTGTCTGATCAAGGCACCCAATTTACATCTGATCTAAACCAGCATTTGTGGCAGATCTGTGGTATTCGTCATCTGTATCCTTGCCATACACAAATGAATAAATTATGGTACTCCTGAGGAACCTCTCTATACGCAAAATATAAGATGGTGAACCGATTTCTCCCAATCTTGTTCCTGCTCTACAAAAGCCAAAAAGTGGGGCAAAACCAAATCCAGTGTAGACATAAACCGGGGATGGGGGAGGGGAACCGTAGTAGTGGCAGAATAGGGAGATATCCAGGTTATGGAATAGGCAAATAATTAGGAAGCAGAACAGGAGCAAACTCAGGCTGCAGAACATCGAAAGAGACAAGCTGATAAGAGAATTTCAGGTCTTGGATCAGTTGGATCAGGGAGAAACGGCTGAAATTAATCTTGCACAGTAGGACGATATTCTGGCCACAAAACAGGTCGAGAAGCCTGTGGTCTGCTGACATCAATATATTCACAATCATACACACACTATATATATATATAAATATATATATATATATATATATATATATATATATATATATATATATATATATATATACTCAAATTCATCTGCAAAAGCAAGCCAGCAGTTAGGACATTTATTCAAAGGATTACTCATTAATCCTGCGCTTACAGAAAAGGGGCCTCATATGCAATAGTTTTACTCCATCTTGGACTGTTTTTATTCTGTGCCAATTTGAATCTTTATATATAGCCATACCCTTTGGAGAGATCCATTTGTACCTAATTTCTCTCTGTCGTAAGACCTGAGTAATTTCTGTATATTCTCTTCTGCACGCTAATGTTTGGACAGAGAGGTCTAAGAATAGTAGGAGAACATTTTTTTTATCGTATGCTGCCTGAATTATCGCATTTTTATAGGACAGATAATGTAACCTAATGATTACGTCTCTTGGAACTAACTTATCTAGATGTTTGGCTAGAGGCAACCTATGGATAACATCAATTAAACATTATTCTTTTTTTAAAATGTGGAAGTAGAGTTCTGAGAAAGTCCTCCATGTAGATCTTTAAGTCACTGCCCTGGTGGATCTGTTGTATGCCTCTCTCTCTGAGGTTATTCTTTCTGGAGCAATCTTCTAAAGAGGAAACTTTTAACGTTAAGTCCTCAATTTTATTCTCCAACTCAGATGTATACTTGAGTAGGGTGTTGTTGTCTGTAATTATAGTATCACAAATATTATCCAAGGATTCAACTCTCTGACTTCCACGATAGCTTGTGAATTGTCAGCTATTTTCTTTGTCAAATCAGCAATACAATGTATTTGAAAGTCCTGTAAAAGTTATTTCATTTTAGAACATGTGAGAGTCTCCCCTTCTTCTGAAAAATACATTTTCCTGGCTTATAGTTTGAGAGGCTTTTCCTGGAGACATATTATCCGTTGAATTTGGACTAGAGACCTCAACGGGGGTACTAGTCATACACTTATTTCTTGGTGAGAACATATTAGGGGTTTTAGAGATATCCTTTTTTTTATCCCTTTGCTTCGTTTTAATTGGCATATTAAATATTCAAATTCCACGTCAAGGCTATTTATGAACTGCCAAGACTTACTCACCCCGCTATCAAAGCTTAATTAAAGATAATCCTAGGGCCATGGCTTAATTTGTTTTTTAACCTCCCTTCTTTCTAGCCCGGATACAAAAACTCCTGTGTTTGGATTAAGACCTTACTCAGGACACCTTTATCTCAGTCACTTCCATATACCACCCACTCCCACGTACTGTGATGGTCTAGCACTTTATCTATGACTTGAGTGGCTATTAGCTCATCTCCTCTCATTAACTGTCCTTGAATAACCCTGTGTCTTGTTTAATCGACCAATTTTATCCAGTATTCAATGTTTCCCTCCTCAGTTCTCAGTGTGGGCGCACTCCATGGTTTTACTTAATAATATGAATTATTTGCTAAGATCTAATGGCCGACATATTGGTCCATGATTTTAGCAGACATGTTTCTGGTCAGGAAAATCCACAATTTGATCCTTTGTTCCTTCTTTTTCCCTTCCCCCTTTTCTATTCTTTCTCTTTTCTTCAAGCCCATATATTTCAATTCCTTCTTTGTGGGCTGTGCCGGTATACTACCGTGGGCATATAAATTCATATTAAATAGTATTGGCGCTACATGCTTATTTGGACTTAGCGTTGAAGTATACATTATAACAAGCACCAAGAAGAGATATAAAGCAAATTAGGGTCTCTTCTTACATCTATGATGTTAGAGATTGGTTAGTGTCCTCCTACTTCTGTGTGCCCCCAAAACAATTGAAAAAAGGCATCTGCCTGTTATCAACCTCTACTATTATCTGCAGAGTTCCACTTTATAAATGTATGGCTTATCCTCCTCCACGGTATTAAAGTGCTGCACTCGATTCTCACTTATGTTTGAAGGGAACAAAAGTATCACAGTCACTACCTGTAACGGAGTCCAGTATCTCCGCTGGTATACCTTTAAATATCCATATAGAAGCACTGCAGTCTCACAAGCCCAGACCACCCATATTGGACGACACTCAATTGGGAGTCAAAGAATACTGTCTTTATTTTGTTATGCAGAAATATATATACACATCTCTTTCCACAGGCAATACACATCCCCCATATTTGGCCACACAATACACATAGAGAGACAATAGGTGTGGTCACACCTCCCTGAGGCTACCTGGCTACTTTGATACAATCAGACATTGATCAGATTATAGTTCTCTTTATTCTTATGTTTCATAATGAAAACACTTTATACAATAGACTTCCTTATCTTATGAGGAGTCTCTGTAATAGGATTATCTATTAGCCTAGTAGCTGTAATATTCTGAGCCAATATATTCTGTAGAACATAAAACAACATATCTACAGTATAGCAATGTGGTCATATTTTAACCATAAGAATTAAATAACCATAAAACAGGGTAAAACCGTGATGGGTTCCGTTACACACCTCCCCCGTGACCATAAGCCGGCATACACGGTCTGATCCCAATGGATCGGCCTGGGGATGTCCGGACAAAAGTATTTGTTGGTCAATTCTCTAGTTTGACAACCCATCAGCATTACTGCAATTCACCTTTACTCACATTTCAAGAACAAAACAAACGCACACTTCATACAGCATTCACAGCAATAAACATTTCAAGGAGAGGGAAAATACATTTTACAAACTGGTTTTACAGAGGCCTCTATACTGGAGACAATGGGGAAAGTAATCCAATTATCCAGGTATAGAGGCAGACTACATTGAGCACATGGTTGCAAAAAAAACATAAACCACTTTAAATATATATACATAAAGTCACCTTTTACACATAACACACAGACATTTCACATATCCCCAGATAGCTGGGATCTGAGCGCACAAAACTACAGAATAGCCCTCAGATCCTATTCACACAGTTCAATTGCCATGTAGCTAAAGTCTTTCCCATAGTCTTTCATTATATGAATGGGCTCCATGGCATAGCTATCTGGGGTATCACTGCTCACACAGGGCAAGTACCGAATGACCCCACTGTATTTAAAGGGCCAGAATGAGTGACATACACTCTGGTATGGCCGAATACTGTTTTTAAAGGGCAATATGTCCCAGGGCCATAGTCGCAGGGCAGGAGGCTGGCAATAAGTACTCTCCAGGACAAAGTGGCGAAGGGCACTTCGTCACACATCTCCCCTTTGGGGGGAAGTCAAACCAGGTACCTGGATATTTTGCTGTGGTGATGGGGCAACACGCTGAGGGGACTTGAGGGGCAGAGGCCAGCGGCACTCTGCCCTGATGCCAGCTCTTCTGCTGGTATAACCTGCAGGACATCCTGCTCTGTACAAGGGACAAAGGGAGGGCAGAGGCCGACTGCACTCTGCCCCGCTGTCAGCTCTTCTGCTGGGGTACTTGGGACATATTCCGGCTCAGTAGCCAGGGAAAGGTGGGGGTCAGTGGGGGTTAACATTTCCTCTGTTAACCCTGGGGCCACATTAGGAGTTAGCTGGGGAGGGGAATTTGTACTTACCCCCTCCTCCGGTTGTCCCAGTGAGGGTAGTTGGGGATCTGGACAGGCTGTCCAGCATCCCGGTAGGTCAGGCACAGAGACCACGGTCCCATCTGCGCTGTCTGGGAGATTGGTGTCTCCCCTTGTTAGGGTAAGCTGTCGCTGGGGGGAGAGGGCGGCACCTTCAGCTCCCTGGGGTTCACACTGCCGCTGGGGCGGAAGGACGACACCTTCTGCCCCCTGGGGTACACACTGCCGCTGGGGAGGAAGGGCGACACATTCTGCTCCCTGGGGTACACACTGTCGCTGGGGGGGAAGGACGCCACCTTCTGCTCCCTGGGATACACACTGTCGCTGGGGAGGAAGGACGGCACCTTCTGCTCCCTGGGGTACACACTGCCGCTGGGGAGGAAGGACGGCACCTTCAGCTCCCTGGGGTACACACTGCCGCTGGGGAGGAAGGACGGCACCTTCTGCTCCCTGGGGTACACACTGCCGCTGGGGAGGAAGGACGGCACCTTCTGCTCCCTGGGGTAGACACTGCCGCTGGGGAGGAAGGACGGCACCTTCAGCTCCCTGGGGTACCCACTGCCGCTGGGGAGGAAGGACGACACCTTCTGCCCCCTGGGGTTCACACTGCCGTGGGGGGGGGGGGGGGAGGATGACACCTTCGGCCCCCTGGGGTACACACTGCTGCTGGGGAGGAAGGACGACACCTTCGACTCCCTGTAGGGCCGGTAGAGAGACCTCGGTCCCATCTATACCTGCCATCTGGAGGTCATCCCAGGACCAGTCAATGAGGTCTGGTTCTGCTTGTCGGGTAGGTTGGGGCTGCACGAAGCTGAGCAGGTGTTGGTAGTCCTGCTCCAGTTCCCACTCCAGGGTTGCTAGGTGAACCAGGTCTTGCTCTACCTCCTGGGGGTCATCCCAGTCATGCCTAGCCTTCCTCTCGTAGAAAATGTCCTGAAGTCTGGTCTGCGCAGGGCTCCCGAAGTCAGGCTCTGCAAAGGACTCCCATAACAAGCCTGGACCATCAAACTCCTCTCCCTCTGGCTTGTCATGCTCGGCTGTCCAGGGTCTATACTGTGCCATATACCACCAGAGCGCCTGGTAGGCATTCTCCAACCATAGCTCCTGCCATACCCAGTGCTCTAGTTCCTTCACCCATTCCTCCAGGGGCTGCTCCCCCAGGAAGGGCATCCGCAGGGTCACTTGTTTCTGCCACCGCTGCTCTTCACTGGGGAGACTCTCACCCCGCTGGTATTGTACATTTTCCAGGGCCTGGTACCAGATGCCTTTCCTTAATGCATCCCTGTAATCCAGGTCCTCCTCCTCGTATAACACTGCTTGTTGCATTCCGAGGCTTGGCTTCTATCCCGTCACTGCCAACAAAAGTAACAGAGTTGGAACACAAAGTCCAGTATCTCCGCTGGTATACCGTTAAATATCCATATAGAAGCACTGCAGTCTCACAAGCCCAGACCACCCATATTGGACGACACTCAATTGGGAGTCAAAGAATACTGTCTTTATTTTGTTATGCAGAAATATATATACACATCTCTTTCCACAGGCAATACACATCCCCCATATTTGGCCACACAATACACATAGAGAGACAATAGGTGTGGTCACACCTCCCTGAGGCTACCTGGCTACTTTGATACAATCAGACATTGATCAGATTATACTTCTCTTTGTTCTTATGTCTCATAATGAAAACACTTTATACAATAGACTTCCTTATCTTATGAGGAGTCTCTGTAATATCTATTAGCCTAGTAGCTGTAATATTCTGAGCCAATATATTCTGTAGAACATAAAACAACATATCTACAGTATAGCAATGTGATCATATTTTAACCATAAGAATAAAATAATCATAAAACAGGGTAAATAAGTGATGGGTTCCGTTACACTACCCATTTGGGGTTTATGAGGCAATAAAATGTTTTAGAGCTGCACTTATACTCATGTTAATATGCATAGAGGTACTTGCCTGTTGCCGACCGCAACAGTTATCTGCAAATTTTTAAACAGATGTTCTGAAACGCTGCTTGGAACTATTGAAACTCTGCGTCCTTTCTCATATGCTACAGCTCCCAGCTGAGCACTGTGTTTGAAGCCTTCAGTGATCCTGCAGCAGCCGCCGTTCACCGGTCACACACGTCTCTCATGCACCACGCAGGTCTGAACAATATATGGGTCAGAAGAAATCCATTGGGATGCAACCTCACTGCAGGCCTCTCCACTGGACTACCGTCAGACGCCGAGTGAACACTGATAATCCATGAGCTGGAGTCCCGCCGGTCCCCGCTGGCAGATTGAAATAGAGCAGACCATTAAAGAGGTTAAGAAACCTACTCTTTTGACCAGTAAGCTTGCATGGCAAACAAAAACAAAAAAAAAAAAAAAAAGGAGAAAAAGCAAAGTTTGTAGTAAATTAACTTAAATGGATAAAGCAGGCATGAGGCATATGAGGGTAGCACTAAAATGATTGAACACAAATTTATAATAATAATGCTAAATGATTGAACACAAATTTATATTAATATAATACTATTTTTAAGGGGAATAATAATTGATATAAAGTAATAATCTAGTTGGATAGTTGGGTACTTACACGTTCACATTAGTTGAGTAAATCTCAAAGGTAGAGGGAAGGAAATAAAAGCCCCCAGCACTATTTTCCAAATTTGGGGTAGAACTGGGTAAATAATATTTGAGTTGCTCCCTCTAACTCTTGAGGTTAACTCTGACACATAATTAAAAATTATTGATTCACCTTATTCCCTTTCAGGGATCTTAATTAACATTAATACTGGTTTCAAGTAAGTTCTTTTTTTTTTTTTCTTCTCAACATTTGGAAGAAGTTGAAATCACATTTTAGGAAATTAGATAGAACTCACTTGTGTTTAATCTGCATTTGAATATTGATGATGTTGTTCATATGCCCCAGCCTGTATTAGACCTGTTCAATTGAACGTGACCGATTTTCTCCCAACCATAGATGAGTATGTTCCACTTTTGTTTTTTTAATTTTGTGTATGATTGTTGTGAGAATGTTAGGGGTTCCAGATGTATATAAATTGCCTATGATTATATTTATACTTAAGACAGAGAGTTCCTTATTTTTCTACTAATGTGATTATGGGAATAAATATCATATCACACAATGTCAACGGACTGGACTCACCAACCAAAAGAAAAATAGCTTTTTCGAATTATGTCAAAATGAAAGCTGACAAATTATGTCTTCAGGAGACCCATTTAAAAATACTTTCCGGTAAAAATAGATTCTACATATAATATCAAAACCAAAGTGGTCTTGAGCCTCTTTAGCAATAGATTAATCATCTCAGAGCAATTTTCCAATGTTGATTCTATGGGGAGATATAGTATTTGGACCTGTGAAATTAATAATAGGCTGATAACCCTAGTTAACATCTATCTACCTAATAAAAAACAGAGTAGATACCTTAAGAATTTACTGTTAGAAATTCAAAGAGTCAGGAGGGGTCTATTGTTAATTTGTGGGGATTTTAATATGGTATTAGACCCCACAATGGACAAGCTAGGAAAATATAAGATTCAATCTAAATCACAAATCATTAAGACTGCTGAAGAGTTCTCAAATCTTATAAAAAACTATGCGTTATATGATTTCTGGAGACTATTACATCTATATGAACAAGAATATGTATTATTTTCAAATAGATTTGGTTGATTATCGCGCATAGACTTTATGTTTGTGGATTTGTTAACTCTTAGAATGGTTCAAAAGATAGAGATAATATTCACCCCTTGGTGAGACCACTCAGTGAACTGTGCAATTGTATAGGAATCAATGACAAATAACAAAAAAAAAGAGCTGAAAATGTAATTCAATCTTATTTAAAGATCAAAATTTTGTGAAATTGATAAAAGGGGAGACACAGGAATTTTTCTAAATCAATAAGGACTCTGCAGGGTCTTCCAGGACACTGTGGTGTGCTTACAAAACCTTCATTACAGATCTTTTAATCTCAAAAACTGCTGAATTACACAAGCAGTGAGGTAAACCCCTCAGACTTCTCTACGTTGAGCTAGAACAGTTACATCAGTTTAATAAAAAGAATACTAGCAAAGAGACAGCGGGAAAAGTTAATACTATTAACAGTCAAATAAAGAAAATTCTGCAACTCCAAGCAGATAACTTATTATGGAGATTTCAGCAATCACACTAACTAAATGGCAATTAAACTGGGAAATTCCTAGCCAATAGGTTAAAGAGACAACACAATCAAAACAGGATCTTAAGAATCTTAGATTCAAATAAAAATCTTCGATCTCATCCAGATAAAATAAGTGAGGTGTTTACTGACTTTTATAGTAAACTATGTAATTTGGAGAAGGTCCTCCGTTTTAAAGTACTGGCCAAGAAAGAGATTAATGTTTTTTCAGATAAAATCAAATTTCCGTTGATTTCAGATACAGAAAATAAATACCTAAATAGTGATATAGCTACAGTTGAATAAATAGTGTTAAGACTAACAAAGCTCCAGGGGTTGATGGATTCAACCAATTATATATATATATATCAAACACTTTTTTATTAAAGAACAATTATGTAAACTATATAATGAAATTAAACAAACAGGAAGCATCCCTCTGGAAATGTCGGAGACCAAAATAGTCAATATTCTGAAAGCTGGGAAGGCTCCAGAAGACTGTAGGAGTTATCATCCTATATTGCTTATCAACATAGATCTAAAAACCTATTCAAAGATATTAGCGAATAGAATGAAAACTATAATTAGAAAGCTTATTCATTCAGATGAAAACAGGCTTTGTCCCAGGGCGCCATGCCTCTAACAGTTCCAGAAGATTGATGAATGTCCTGTTATACATAAAGGCAAATGGTCTTCCCACATTGACCCTGTCACTGGATGCCGAAAAGGCTTTTGACAGGGTCAATTGGGAATCTCTTGAAGCAGTTCTCTATAAATATAGATTGGGAGAGTTTGTCTAAGTCAATTAAGGCTCTCTACACAGGTTCTAGCGCCTTTGTGGCAAGTCCTGACTTTGAGTCCAACAGTTTTATGATAGGAAATGGCACACAACAAGGGTGCCCCCTATCCCATTTGTTATTTATTATTTTTACTACATCAGGGAAACAAAAGAAATAAGTGGTGGGGTGATAGGTAAAGCAGAATTTAAGTTTATGGCTTATGCCGATGACATTGTAATAACAATGTCTAATCCGGAAACCTCTTGCCCTAAATTATTGGAATTTCTTGATGAATTGGGCAGACTGTCTTATTTTAAAATGAATCAAACTAAATCAGTTACCCTGAGATTTTTAAACCAAGAAATAAAACATAAACTGGAGACTCTTTTCCCGTTTAACTGGAAATCCCATGGTATCATTCACTTGGGGATTCAATTCTCGTTTCAAATTAGTAATATGGCTAAGGAAAATGTAAATGGAATTATGAAACTAAGATGGTTAGAGCTAGAAGAGGCCTTAATGAAAGACGTCTCTATTCAGACCATTCTTTGGCTGCCGAGCTATAATAAGACTTTGTTACGCAGACTCCACAATAATATTATTTCACTTGTGAAATTTTGGTACAAAAATAAAGAAAATATGCATTTATCTAATTCTCCTTCATTAGCCACACCGATCGACCTTCTTGGTGTAGATGATCATAAATCAACTATTTCTATGTTAAAAAGTAAGGGGTGACATCAATCACTGAACTGTATAAAGACGGACATCTTCTAAAATTTCAAAAAAAGCAGAGGAAATTTGAGATCAATAAATTCACTTGGTTGAACTATGAGAGTTTAAAAAAAAGGATAACGTTAATGGGGCTATAACATCACTAAAATAAAGGCCCCCACGAAAATAGAGGAATCGGTTATAAAGAAGATAAAATCTCACATAATATCGAAATGTAGTAAGATAATTTCTAAAAAACACTCCCTTTACAAAGAGTATTGGTGTGAAGGGGTGGGAAATGGATCTGGGAGTAAATTTGAAAGAACAGATCTGGATAAAAAAAAACTATAAATAGTCAAGAAATCCTCATATCAGGAGCTGTTCTTTAAGTTGACCCACAGATGGCATTTTGCCCTTGTGAACATGGGGAAAATTGACCCTAAGAACTCAGGTCTATGTTGGAAATTATGTGGTTTATCAGGGATGACAACCCATGTTTGGTGAGAATGCAAAAAAAATCAAGGTATGTGGAAAGATTTATGCCAGCTCCTAACTAAAATATTGCATAAAAAAATAATTTGCTCACCGTTGGTGGTCTTATTTCATATGTATTTGGATGATTTGTCTTATGCTGACAGACTGTTAACGTGTCTTATCCTTTTAGTGGCCAAATGACTTATGGTGAAACAGTGGAATACATCTACAGTACCATCAATTAAGGAAATGCTATAAATGTAAATAGAGATATGATAGTAATAATGAACAATCTAGCTTTTTATGGAAAAAAGTCTTACAGATTAACAGCCTTATTAAATGTTGATTCTTCCAATTGAATATGGCTCTATATAAGCACATAGCATATATTTTTACAGAAGCTTTTAGTTAGTGAACTTCTATTCAAAAGCAAGGTCTTCACTAACTAAAAACTTCTGTAAAAAATACGCTCTGTGCTTATACAGTGCTAGTGATGTCCCGAACAGTTCGCCGGAGAACTATTTGCGGCGATTTTCGCATGTTCGCATCGAACGGCGAACACATGCGCTTTTCGGTCCGCCCCCTATTCTTTATCATTGAGGAAACTTTGACCCTGCACCTTACAGTCAGCAGACACATTCCAGCCAATCAGCAGCAAACACTCCCTTCCAGGGCCTTCCATCTGAAGGACAGCCTCCATTTTAGAATCATTCTGAAGCTACATTTGTTGAGAGAGGACATATATTCTACCTGCTGCTGATTTAATAGGGAAATAGATAGACAGGCTGTGTATTTAGCTTTCACTACACATCTGAAGGACTCATTTGATATCTGCTGCAAGGACAGCAACCCAAAAAGCCCTTTTTAGGGCTAGAACATCATTTATTTTATTTTATTATTTTTTTCTGCTGATTTAATAGGGAAATCGATAGCCAGGCTGTGTATTTAGCTTTCACTACACACCTGAAGGACTCATTTCATATCTGCTGCAAGGACAGCAACCCAAAAAGCCCTTTTTAGGGCTAGAACATTATTTATTAAAATTTGTAGCTATTGGGACACCGCAGTGGAAGGTACCCGGCCGAAATTTCTTTGCACAAAAGGCAATCCCCAACCTGTACTCGATTGTGCAAAATGGAAGCAATGGCATCTCTGGCACACAGTGTTGGGGCAAGGGTCCATCTGACCATGTGTACCTGGTCTGCAAAGCATGGTCAGGGCAGGTATATCACCTACACTGCGCATTGGGTAAACCTGGTGACGGCTGCCAAGCATGGAATACGTGGCTCTGCAGAGGAGTTGGTGACACCCCCACTACTTGCAGGCAGGCCTGCTGCCACCTCCTCTACTCCTCCTACTCCATCCTCTTCCATAACCTCCTCGGTTGAGTCCTCTTCTGCTGCTGCTATGTCTTGCTCCACATCAACGGCATTGAATTTGACACGTGCCGTGCATGGCACATGTGTGTAATCTGATTGTACAACGCTTTGTGCATAAGCACGCAGGCTTACAGGACGTCCTGAAGCAGGCCAGGAAGGTGTGTGCCCATTTCAGGCGTTCCTACACAGCCATGGCACACTTTACAGATATCCAGCGGCGAAACAACATGCCAGCGAGGTGCTTGATTTTAGACAGCCCGACACGTTGGAATTCAACACTCCTAATGTTCGACCGCCTGCTCCAACAAGAAAAGGCTGTTAACGAGTATTTGTATGACCGGGGTGCTAGGACAGCCTCTGCGCAGCTGGGGATTTTTTTGCCATGTTACTGGACGCTCATGCGCAATGCCTGTAGGCTTATGCGTCCTTTTGAGGAGGTGACAAACCTGGTCAGTCGCACCAAGTGCACTATCAGCAACATCATACCATATGTTTTCTTCCTGGAGCGTGCCCTGCGAAGAGTGCTGGATCAGGCCGTAGATGAGCGTGAAGAGGAAGAGTTGTGGTCACCATCACCACCAGAAACAGCCTTATCAGCATCGCTTGCTGGACCTGCGGCAACGCTGGAAGAGGATTGTGAGGAAGAGGAGTCAGAGGAGGAATGTGGCTTTGAGGAGGAGGAGGAAGACCAACCACAACAGGCATCCCAGGGTGCTCGTTGTCACCTATCTGGTACCCGTGGTGTTGTACGTGGCTGGGGGGAAGAACATACCTTCAGTGAAGTCACTGACAATGAGGAACGGGACATGACTAGCTCTGCATCCAACTTTGTGCAAATGGGGTCTTTCATGCTGTCGTGCCAGTTGAGGGACCCTCGTATATAAAGGATGAAGGAGAACGACCTGTACTGGGTGTCCACACTACTAGACCCCCGGTATAAGCAGAAAGTGCCTGAAATGTTACCGAATTACCACAAGTCGGAAAGGATGCAGCACTTCCAAAATAAATTAAAAAGTATGCTTTACACAGTGTTTAAGGGTGATGTCACAGCACAACGGCAGTCTAACAGCGGAAGAGGTGAACATAATCCTCCTCCTCCCACGACCACACCGGCAAGGAGAGGACGCTTTACAGACGTGTTGTTGATGGAGGACATGCAGAGCTTTTTAAGTCCTATGCATCGCCACAGCCCTTCGGGGTCCACCCTCAGAGAACGACTCGACCATCAGGTAACAGACTACCTTGCCATAACTACAGATATCGACACTATGAGGAGCAATGAACCCCTTGACTACTGGGTGTGCACGCTTGCCCTGTGGCCTGAGCTATCCCAATTTGCCATAGAACTTCTGTCCTGCCCCGCTTTAAGTGTCCTATCAGAAAGGACCTTCAGTGCAGCAGGAGGTTTTGTCACTGATAAGAGAAGTCGCCTAGGTCAAAAAAAGTCTAGATTACCTCACCTTTATTAAGACGAATGAGGGATGGATCCCAAAGGGACTGACAGTGGGCGATACATTCGATTAAAAAAGGCCTGATAGATGATCTGCCTTGAGCTAATAAAGGTCCACACGCTGCTGTATTTTATCCCTGAATGCTGGATGACTTGCGTGACTTATCCGCCACCAACTAGGGTTCAAGACGCAATGTTTTAGGGCACTTTCTGCCTTGGAAACTAACATCAATTTTTCTGGTCGCTGCAACAATACATAATTTTTGCATTTTAATTATTTTATTTTAGAAGGCGTACAGCATTTAATGAAAAATAAAGCATTTTTGAACAGTCTTGCATAACTGTTGTGCAAAAATACATATTTACAATAAAGACATTTTGTGAAAGTTAGCTGGTTATTCCTTCTTATTTTTACTTTTTAGGTTAATCATTTTTCTTATTTTTTACTGTGATTGCAATTTAAGAGATACCTAAAACATGGTAAAACAGACAATAGTTAAGAGTATATCTGCAGGAAACACCAAAGTCCTATTAGCTATCATCCCTCCAGCAGTATTAGCTTATTATTTACAATATCTAACCTGGGCAATCACCTGTGGGTTACCCTAGGGCAGGCTTCAGTAAGCGACCTCTCCTTTCCTGGGATGATTTTGCCGCCGGTTGCTTTTGAAGGGTCTCCAGGGCTCCCCCACTCCGGTCCTTCCCCCAGTGTCACTTCAACCAGTAACAAATGTTTTATATTTGTAAAGCGACCCAATGATCCCCCTTGATAGAGGTTTATCTTTACAAATTTTGGAGAACCAATTTAAGACCGGTGTCCCCTGTTTCTGGGTCAGGGAGTGTGTGAAATGCCTCAGCCTACAGTAATTGTAATGTTCTGACAGCGGTAGCTCATGCTTGTCCCTCAGTTCCTCATAGGTGAGCATCTGGCCCTTTACTAACCAGTCTCCCAGTCTATCTAGTTTCCTTGACCTCCACCAGTGTTGTGATGTTGTGCTCATGTGTTTCGGGGCCTAAAAGGTTGGTCAAGAATTGTGGTCATCTTTTTCCATCTCCCTGTTCCAAAAATCCATGCCATATACACGTCCCCTGATAGGTGACGTAACAGGTATTAAACTGATAGGAATGAGTAGTACAACTTATTACACCACTCCTATCTGGTGGCACCTTAGATTGCACGTGCATTGCCCCAAATTCGAAGTAGGAGGTCCGACCAAGCATCTTTTTCCATCTCCCTGTTCCAAAAATCCATGCCATATACACGTCCCCTGATAGGTGACGTAACAGGGATTAAACCGATAGGAATAGTACTACTTAACAGTACACACCTTATAATAACGCAGACAGAGGCAACGCAGAGAGAGAGAGAGGAGTCTGAAGAAGAGGAGTCAGAGGAGGAAGGTGGCTTTGAGGAGGTGGAAGACCAAACACAGCAGGCGTCCCAAGGGGCTTGTTGTCACCTTTCGTGGACCTTGGTGCCTGGGTGGAGGAAGAGACCTTCAATGACATCAGTGAGGACAAGGAACGGGACATAGCTAGCTTGGTATCCAACCTTGTGCAACAGGGATATTGGTCTGTTACTGTGAAGCGGGTGTAACCCTTACACTACCTGATCGATACAACATCATACCTGATGTTTTAAAGCATGTTATTCCAAACAATTTAGGAATGTTAGGTGATTTATGCCCTTTATGGCTTAAAACCAGACTCTGCATCAACTAGTTAATTTTCCGTGGGAGTTTTGCCATGGATCCCCCTCCGGCATGCCACAGTCCAGGTTTTAGTCCCCTTGAAACAACTTTCCCATCACTAATGTGGCCAGAAAGAGTCCCTGTGGGTTTTGAAATTCGCCTGCCCATTGAAGTCTATGGCGGTTTGCCGATGTTCGTCCGTTCGCGAACATTTGATGGAAATCGCGTCCGCGGTTCGCGAACCGAAAATTTGATGTTCTGACTATACAGTGCCCTTTTCAATTGGCCAAATCACAATTTAATAAGGCTGTAAATGGTCTAAATGGGACCAATACATGGTCTCTGATGAAAATATGTTATCTCAGGACTTCTACGTCTAAGTATTTGGAACCCTAACAATTGTATGTATGTATGAGTGTTTTAAGTTATGTAAGTTGTTTAAACTTGTCATTTGTTTGATTTTTTTGTACAATGTTTTGTATTGAAAATAAAAAATATAATAAAAAAAGGAAAAGAAAAGGGGCCTTATTAAATTTCAACCCCGCAGTTGCCTTCATACAGCTCCTAAGTCTGCAGGCTTGAAAATTGCAACACTTACAGATCGATTAAATTGACTACAGCTCGTAAGTACATGGTAGAAAGCCAAAATTGGAAATCATACTTCTATATGTAGAACTTCAGGGCCTGATCATGATGATTCAAGCAAGACCGGTAACTTACTGCTTAGACAGAGCCAATAGTAAATGAGATCGTCATCATGACGTCAGTAAAACATGGAGTTTAAACCACAAATCATTGGTGTTGTTTCGAAGTACAATTTGCGATCTGATTCACAATCCAGAAATGTTAAAATGTATAAAAATCAATAATTCTACTAGTCTAGTCCATGCAAGTTCCAAGATATGTATTAACCCATTGATTGTGCGAGGTTGAGACAGTTGAACAATTAATTCTAATGTCCTTCATCGCTTTTCCTGTATTTTAAAGTAAAGTGGTGTGTTTATATTTGCTTTTATAGTGTTACGAACAGGTGTTTAACCTCCTTGCGAGTCCTCTCTAGTACTCGTAATAGCTTTTGCTACATTTGCCATTTACGGGTTTGAAAGCAGTTGCATGCTTGGGGAATTGTAGCAAAGGCTTTTCTGGATTGGAGTTACGATTTTGGCAGCCTGGTGGAATTTTCAGCCTATAACCCGCAGATAGATTGCGAGTAGATAAAAGTGGCCAATTTAATATCAGTAACTTTTGCGGGCTACAGTAACTACAATTTGGACAATTTAATGAGGCCCAAGGTGTTTATTATAATCCTTATTAAAGGTATGTCTGTTTCCTTATTTTTACATTTTTATGATCTAACACATGCTGCTTATATCAGTCACACACATTACATGGAGTCATTCTATACACACACAAACTTATTTTATTTAAAAATAAAACTTGTTTTCGGCATCCCAGAGCTGCTTACATAGGCACAGTGAACCTCCCAATATAAACACTGCATTTGTGCACAGATTTTAACTATTTGCTAACATTCAGGCCAGCAGCAGCATAATTTAGAGGTCTTACAGAGCAGTGTCTGACTCCTCCTGCTTCCATCTGCAGAGGACTACATATCCCATGATTAATTCTTGCACCAACTGCCATCACTGATTGCTACAATCAGATGCACTCATAATCCATGAAACTTAAATATATCTTTAAGTCCCTTAGGAAACATACAACAACCAATCTAGAGAGAGAAAATACTTCTCTCTTTGTTAAAAATGTTATCTTATCACAAACTCTTCTCATAGAATGAGTAGTTTCCAGAATCTGACATGTTAATTGATTTACATTATAACCCATCTTTTTAAATGGCAGGGAACTGGTATTTCTACAAATTCTGTGTAGATGATTTATGGTGTGTTAATCTATAACAGACCCTTTGAATGGTTTCCCCCTATGTAAATCAGACCACATGGACACTTGAGAAGGTACACTGCAAATGTTGAAAACAACAAAAGTGAAAATAAATTATGAATATTCTTTAAGAGAGATGCCAATATCTGCCCAGCTACTTTATCTCCAATTTTCGTTGCGGTTTGTTAAAACATTAATATAACCTCTGAAATTCCAGGAATATTTGGGTATGCTTTTTTTTTTTTTTTTTTTCAAGAGTGGCCAATGTCTTTTAACAATTTATTTCACCTTGTTATATTATACAAACACACAAATGGTATTTTCATTAATGTTTTTTTATCCGATAAAGTAGATAGTAAACTACTATCTTTGCCCTGCAATTTGATAAGTTCTTTACTCAGAAATCTCCTTGGTTACTGTCCACCCGGAAATGTAATTTTCATATTTTTTAGTCAATCCTCCAAAAACAAGGAGGTAACTGACTATTCTTTCAACCCTTACAAATTAACTTCTAGGTAAAGATTTAATTGTCTTGATAGGATGACAACTATCAAAATGTTGCAGAGTATTCCTTTTACCAGGCTTATGAAAAATATCACTATACACTTACAGTGGGGGGAAAGTATTTGATCCCTCGCTGATTTTGAACGCTTGTCCGCTGACAAAGAAATTATCAGGCTATAATTTTAATGGTAGATTCTAACAGTGAGAGACTGAATAACAAAAAAAAAAAACCCCAAGAAAAACACATGTCAAAAAAGTTATAAATTGATTTGCATGTCAATGAGGGAAATAAGTATTTGACCCCTCCAGGACCTTAATGTGCTTCTTCTTGAGCCACTCCTTTGTTGCCTTGGCTGTGTGTTTTGGGTCATTGTCATGCTGGAATACCCATCCACTACCCATTTTCAATACACTGGCTGAGGGAAGGAGGATCTTACCCAAGATTTGACAGTACATGGCCCCGTCCATCGTCCCTTTGATGCGGTGCAGTTGTCCTGTCCCCTTAGCAGAAAAACACCCCCAAAGCATAATGTTTCCACCTCCAAGTTTGACAGTGGGGATGGTGTTCTTGGGGTTATAGGCAGCATTCCTCCTCCTCCAAACACGGCGAGTTGAGTTGATGCCAAAAAGCTTGATTTTGGTCTCATTTGACCCCACCGCCTTCACCCAGTTCTCCTCTGAATTATTCAGATGTTCATTGGCAAACTTCAGACGGGCCTGTACATGTGCTTTCTTGAGCAGGGGACCTTGCGGGCGCTGCAGGATTTCAGTCCTTCACGGAGTAGTGTGTTAACAATTAATTTCTTGGTGACTATGGTCCCAGCTGCCTTGAGATCATTAACAAGATCCTCCTGAGTAGTTGTGGGCTGATTCCTCACCGTTCTCATAATCATTGAAACTCCACGAGGTGAGATCTTGTAGGGAGCACCAGACCAAGGGAGACTGGCAGTTATTTTGTGTTTCTTCCATTTGCGAATAATCACACCAACTGTTGTCACCTTCTCACCAAGCTGCTTGGTGATGGTCTTGTAGCCCATTCCAGCCTTGTGTAGGTCTACAATCTTGTTCCTGACATCCTTGGACAGATCTTTGATCGTGGCCATGGTGGAGAGTTTGGAATCTGATTGATTGATTGCTTTTGTGGACAGGTGTCTTTTATACACGGAACAAGCTGAGATTAGGAGCACTCCCTTTAAGAGAGTGCTTCTAATCTCAGCTTGTTACCTGTATAAAGTGACCTGCAAAATAATTTATAACTTTTTTTGACATGCATTTTTCTTTTTTTTCTGTCTCTCACTGTTAATATATCTACCATTAAAATTATAGACTGATCATTTCTTTGACAGTGGACAAATGTTCAAAATCAGCAGGGGATCAAATACTCCCCCCCCCCCCCACACTGTACCACTATCAAAGTAAACACGTGTATCGAAAAAAATGCATAGTATTAGCCACATTAAATTCGAGCACTTGCAACGTGAGACTCGCAATGGCTGCAGGCTTGAAAGTTACTGTGCTATTAAATTCAAAGGGGTCAATATAACACAAAATTTAAACATGAAATCAAGTAGTTTCGTGGGCAGATTTGTGAGCTTGAGAATGTAGTGCTATTAATTCTAAGACCTAACATAATTTTCCCTTTCAATAAATGTACAGTAGTGTGGTGTTTTTTGCATTTAAAGTGCTACGGATTGGACTTTAATCCCCTTGCAAGTTTTCTCCATTGGAATTGTAGCGGTTACTGGCTTGACAGATCAAAGGATTTACGGCCGCGACGTTCAATGTTCTTCATCCCGTAGGCTTTTTTCGCACCAAACCCTCAGATCGGCAGCGGCCTGCTTTACGGGGCTAATTTAATAGCCGTAGGTCTTACTTTCTATAATTCGAGCTACGATGTTACACATAGCCCGTATTTAATAGTGCTGTATGTGTAATGTATGCCATGCAAAACTTAATGTTTGGAGTAGACAAATTTAATTTATACCTGAATGATAAAAGTTCTACCTCCTTTCCCCTTCATACAGAACAAGTCGCATCAACCGGTAGCTCCCTGGAGGGAAGCTTAATAAAAGGCTTGGCTGTCCTTCAACTCTAAATGGGCAGTATATAAATTACATATTATTGTTCAGAAGGCCCTACGGAGCAAAACTATATCAAACATTGTGGGATTTGGAGACTTCTAACTCCCACAAGGCTGCGGCCTATCAACCCCACCAGCCAGCCTGAGACGGGGCTAGATTTGAAGGTGTTACGTACCAGCAGGAAGGTCGACGGAGGAGAAAAGAAAGAGGGACGCCAGGACTACCCAGGTGGGAGCCCTTTAAAGCCGGACTCCACAGGCAGCACCAGCACGGGGCGGCGATGACGCAGCTTCTAGATTGAGGAGGCGGATGAGAGCGGGGCAACTGGCGGGAAGCCAGCGAAACAGGGATCCCATGCTGAACAGGGGATAAACGGAGAGCTGAAGCAGGGGGAATATAAGGGCACAATTGGTCAAGAGGCCGCAGCAGAGAAACCAACAGAGTGAGGTGAGGTTGTAATCCCCAAACCACAACGGGGGAACAAGGTTAACCCCTTACATAACCCTCACTACACCACCCTAAATATCTGTGCTACATGTAAAACGGAGCTCCTACCAACTTAAACTGGAGGCCTCTCTCCCATATCTATTGGTACACAGTAGCCGATATTCCTGCAAGGGGGCAGAGACACTAAGGAGACAAAAAAACATAGGTACTGGGGCTTCTGTGATTAAAAATATTATTGAGAGCCTGCTAAATATCACCTTTGCATCATATCCTAGGCCTTCCAGGGACATCTCTGTGTGCTAGGCCAAACTAACAGACACAAAGGACCCTGTGACAGACTTCCCCTAAAGGCTAAACTATATTATTGTGCAATTAACTGAGCCAGGCAGTGGATGGGGTGATTGGCATAAGCCACAGCTAGGCTAAGTCAAATATAAAATACAACCAGGAAAAGCACTGGTGTGCAGCATCTTACAGAATAAGCGGATCAACAACACCACCTGGTGGCCAATCTCAGCAACCTAAATTGGCCTATTAAGAATATAATTTCAAAAGGCATACTTTTGGCTCTGGTTCAGAGGGCCCAACCAACCTACTGCAACCATAAAGAGACTACAGCTAAAAACCAGAAACTGTAAAAGAATTAAGCATAATCTAGACATCCTACTCTATAAACTAGAGGCTGTCAACCAGGGCAATCTAACATTAAATGAAAGGGGTGCTGAAAAACGGCAAAAAAAACAGGAACATTGCATTTACCCGACACCGTCAAGGCTTGGAGAGTAGCCGAAGTGTATCAGTAAAAACACAAAGGAAACTGGGTGAATATATTGGCTCACAAGCTATCCTTGCAGTCCAGATGTTAGAAGTCATAACCCAGATATGGCAGTCTGCCCCTGGAAATGTGGTTAACTAATCTGTAATCCCCACATAAGCCACTAGGACCCACCGGTTAACCCCCCTGATGCTGTGAATTGATGGGCTTGGGCTGGAGGGGGCCCCCCACTCTTGGAAAGGCTACCTGATACCACCAAAACATTATAGAGGAATTCAAATCGCTAGCTCACATTTGTAAAACTTGCTGTTTTGATTAATGGATCTGGACTAAAAACAAAACAGAATCTGTCCTCAAAACAAATTCAAGACCATTTTAAAGCACAACAACAAACCCAGGCCTCCCCACATACGTCTGTAATGGGCTCATCTGAAGGCTCAGATATGGAAGAGGATTGTTCCCACACTGAACAGCCTACAAAACTGTCAGACATTCTGAGATTTCAATAACCTACTTGGATCACATTTTGACAAGGCTGTTAAGGAAATCAGGCAGGATTTACAAGATCTTGGACACCACAACCACTTACTGGAAACAGTGACCTATCAAATTGTGGATAACCAGCAGAAAGACTGCTTGGATATAACCCAGAATTTTGCTCATATTGTGGCATTAGAAAATAAAATGGAAGATATGGAAAACTGATCCAGACGCAATAATATAAGATTCAGAGGGATACCAAAATCAGTGGGTGATCTGAAAATATACTTGAATGCGACTATTCACAACCTGCTGCCAGATCAACCCCAAGACTCCTGTGAGATTGAAAGGGCACATAGGGCCCTGGGAGGTCCAACTTCATCAGAACAACCAAAAGATGTCATAGACCGATTTCTCCGTCAGGGGACAAGAGACTTGATCCTTGCAACATCACGAAAGGCACAGTCCATTGCCGGCCCGGATGGCGCCCAGATACAGATATTTGATGACCTAGCTCCCTCCACTCTTCTAAAAAGAAAACAATTGAAACCAGCCTTGTTAATCTTGAATCAAAAGGGTATTAGGTACAGGTGGGGGTTCCCCTTCGGCCTATCATTCCAAATAGGGGCGACTAATCACATCGTTCACACCTTAGCCGAATACAATCTAGTTCTTTCAGATTTAAATCTCTTGCCCAGAGAGGACACTCGTGAAAGTTCTCAAGAACTAAGTTTGCCTCCCAGACCGGAAAGACAGTGGACAGAAGTCCAACGGCCCACACGACAAAGCAAGCAACAGGATCAAACTTTAAGACCCACTACTTCGTCTCCAGGACCCTCAGAAGGGATTTAAGCTGGACAGACATTATGGGACTATGGTGAAGATATGGCATAGTGGAATGCTCAAGTAGCGGTTTGATGGGTCTCTACGGGGTATAAGTCTGGAGCTTACCGGGGCAATGGGACTAATGGATGCTCTTGCTAACATGACCATACCTCTTACATCTCATCGACACAATCTTGGACTTGCAGCATAGGAGCTAAGAACGTACAGCTATAGAGACTAAGTGTTATGACTAAAAATGTTTGCAACATTGAACTGTAGATAGAGCATTGAGACCACTCAGACAGGGTACTTTTTGCCCCACGCAACATAGTATAACGCTATATGAGGTTTGTATTATAGTTTTCAGTTCAGGGGTCATGTACAAATAAAACAAGGAACTGCTGGGCCCAATAGTTAAAAAAAAAACCTTTACATAGGCTTCTAAATAGAGGGCTAATAGGGGGTCAGGTCCTCAAGGTAGGCTCTATGATGGGGTATTACGTCCTCAGTGGAGAGGAATGGTAGGAGAATGAGAATTTTCGTTTTCCTCACCTGGCACGAAAGTGCCTTAAGTAACAGGCTGAGGAAAAGTCAAGGTTTATGTGTTACCATGTTTGGGTTATATGTGTTATGTTTTTTCTCCCTCTTTTTTTAGTTCCAGATACCAGGTTCCATGAGGTAATTCCTCCACCTTCTTCAGGGCCAATTCCACGGGACATCAGATCTCAAGTACACGGGGAGGTATGGGGCGACGGATATGTGGACTGGGATAGGCACATCTTTTTTATTTATGGAGGTACCATGACAGACACCTCTTTTGTTTTTGTTTCACGTCTCTTAAACTGGGAGGTTTTAACTCCCAGTTCAAGAGACGTAAAGCCTTTTTGTCCTATAAACCCCTACATCCAGATATAATTTTCCTACAAGAAACACATTTTGCGCACCCAATCTACTAAAAAGGGGGGAGTAGCTATTCTGCTACATAAACATTTTCCATTTATCATAGAACATTGGAAGATAGACTCAGGCGGTAATTTGGTAGTCTTGACAGGTATCTTTGGTATCATTCTACTCGCAGACTAGCTCTCCACATAAATCGTTTATAAACCTTCTCAAATACCTAAAGTCAGTGGATCGAAAGAGGATTGTGCTGGGGGGAGATCTTAATTTGGTTTTAGACCCTAATTTAGATAGATCAGGCTGGGATGGAGGTGGCAAATACTCAAACAAATTGAAGCAGATTGACTCTTTACTTAATGACCTGCACCTCTTAGACGCATGGAAACTGCTGCATCAGGGTGAGAGGGGGTACACCTTTTATTCATCGGGACATGGCACGTATTCCTGAATAGACACCATTTTGATACTCATCATTCTCAGATAATATAGATAAGGCAGATATCCATCCTTGCCTGTGGTCTGACCACTCCCAGGTTAGCGTCTCCGTAGATATGGGCCAGAAAAATAGATCTTCCTACAGCTGGAGACTTAATTAAACATTTTTATCAAACCCAGTGGTGGAAAAGCAAATAGCTGATGATCTTGAACTATTCTTTTTGACCAATATCACCCCAGAGTCAGACATGGGATGGACAGGGGTGGCTCACAATGCCTTCATAAGGGGCTCTCCTATTAAAATCGGAAGTGGACTCAAGAGACAATCCAAATTGAGGGAGGAATCCCTGAGAAAAGACTTGGGAGATCTAGAAAGATTAATTCAACAAAACCCTTCCAAACAGTTACGTAAAGAAATAGATAAAGTTAGACTGGAGCTAGATTTATTATTGTCTAACCACACTGAAAAAGCGATTAGATGGACAAATCACAGGTTCTATGCCAAGGCAAATAAGCCGGATAGCTTACTAGCTAAGAAACTTAGAAGCAAGATTTCTCAGTCAAAAATGAACCTTTTCTGGTGATGTTACGGCAGTCCTAATCTTATACAAAAAACCTCATTTTTTAACTTGAGGGCTGGGGAATCAGAGGTTAGAAAGACTATTATAGGCCTGAAGGGTGGTAAGGCCCAGGCCAGGATGGATTCACTAACTTATACTATAAGAAATATATGGACACTCTAGCCCCTCATTAATTCTTTTAAATCAAATCCTAGAAGGCCATCAAATGCCCTCGGAATTAAACCAGGCCGATTTGATTTTCTTCCCCAAGGAGGGTCGAGACCCCCTGGAAGTTAAAAATTACAGCCCAATATCGCTCCTGAATGGAGATATTAAAATTTTAGCAAAACTAATGGCAAATATAATCTCCCAATTTCTCCCCAGACTCATTCATAAAGACCAAGTGGGCTTTGTTCCTTACAGACAAACAGGGGATAATATTAGGCGAACTTTAAATTTGGTTTCATGGGCGTCCCTAAACCGCACCCCAACCTGCTTATTGGCTTTGGATATAGAAAAGGCTTTTGACACCATGGAATCTCAGAATAGTATCTCAGAGCAGTGTTATTCAAATTTGCCTTTGGGGGGAAATTTATGGACTTGATTGAGACCTACTATAGATCTCCCAAAGCAAGGCGACACCACGGCGCAAATTGAGGTACAAAGGGGCACCAGACAGGGAGGCCCCCTCTCACCCTTGCTTTTCGCCCTAGCAATGGAGCCACTAGCGCAGTCTATACAAACAAATCCAAAGATTGAGGGGATCCGGATTGGTCACCATCATTTCAAATGCAGTCTCTTTGCAGTTGATTTTTTAGGCTCACTCACAAAACCTGCCATCTCCATCCCTGAGCTACTACGAATTCTCACTCATTTTGGACTCAAAATAAATGTGGCTAAGTCAGAAGTACTAGGCATTGCACTCTCTCAAGCAGAGACTCAATATCTTAAGCAAAACTTTTATTTTTCCTGGCCTAATTCACATATTAAATACTTAAGGGTGTCTATCACCAGAAAATTATCAGAATTATACAAAACCAATTATTTACCCTTATACAAAGAGTTGATGTTAGATATACAGAGATGGTCGAAAGGTAGAATTTCATATTCACTTTAGACCAAACTGTTTGGGAACAGAGCTGGCGCAGCCTTACCAGAGGATCATTAAACTATAGCGTGTTGGAAACATCGATAAAGGCCCTACACAGAATTTATCACACACCAGTTAAACTCTTTAAATGGGGTTTGACCCAAGATGCTAAGTGCTTCAGAGGCTGCAGAGACTCAGGTACATTTTTGCATATATGGTGGGTGTGTCCTGAGGTGAGGGGACTTTGGTCAGAAGTATGCGAGCTGGCTTCGAAAATATTTAAAATCAAAATACAAAAGTCCATTGAGGTCTGCTTTCTTGGCCTCTCCAGCTCGCCTCTAACTTCACATCAGAATCGGCTACTGCAATTTTTGATGTTAGCTACAAAAAGCAATATTGCTCGGGAGTGGAAGTCCTCAAACTTGAGCCTGCAGGCAGTGAAGAATAAGTTACATTTTATTTTGATTAACGAACGAATAACCCGTCTCCTGGAGGACTCAGTCCGAAGTTTATGGATATTTGGGCTCCATGGTTAATGGAACCCGATAGTATTGCGCTGGAGTCCAGTACAAGCTGTTAAGTAAAGGGTGAAGCCTGTGGAGGCTTATGGCCCTGGAGGAGGTGGACGGAGGTAAGAAGTACTAGACATTATCTTTTCTTTTTTCCAACCTGGTCAATCTGTGAAGGAACTATTTTATGATTTGTTTATTTACTTGTTTTTCTTTTTCCCATTTGGGAATTGGACAGTATTAATGTTGTAAGGTTGAAAAACTACAATATGTTAAATAAAATAAAAAATATATATAGGCCTTGGCAAATGGCTCCCCGGGGAGGGTGTTATGAAAAAAATAATCTAACAATTAAATACTTCAAAAATTTGAGCAAGGTTTACAGATGCAGAATACAAGATGAAGTTATATGATGAACAATGTATGTACCAGATATGAATGTTTATTCTCTGTAATGTGATTTGCCATTGCCTAATACAAATTACTTGTTAAAAAAAAACAAAAACAACATATATATTTATATATATATATATATATATATATATATATATATATATATATATATATATATATAGCTGCTTATGCTGGCACTAACTATATTTAAACCGATGGAAGTACCCATGCACCTGCTAAAGAAACTGTCTCCAAACAGGATATCATTACATTCTAAAATGATCCTCAAGATCTTAATAAGGAATTCAACCTCATTATGAGTGTTCTTCCAGTTGTGTACCTGTGTCTATACCCCCCGCATGTGAAATTGATGTATACAAGCAATTTCTAGCAAGAATAACCAAAAACATAGTCCCTCCTTAATATCCAAATCACTGTTTTCTACGAAGACATGAAGTATCTAATAAATAAAAAAGAAGAAACGGAAAAAGAAGAAACGGCTGATATCCTGCAACAATCTGTCTCCCAGCAGGTGAGGAACAATTATTGTGAATTTTTGGGCAAGTATTATAAAGAGGAGTAATGGTAATTTTTTTATTAAAAATATCTTGAAATCAGAGGTAATTATACCTTTCTCAAAAGCTTTGTCAATGACTTCTTGTAAATATGCCTGCAACACATTTAAAGTGTTGTGATAAATGTTTTCATATACTTGCATATTACTAAGCTGTGTGTCAAGATCATTATGGGGACGCCCAGGAAGAGATTAGTTGCATGCTAATCGGGCAGATGGCGGCTGTTAGCTGGTGAGCTCCTGAATTTTAGCTCTTGTCCCTGTCTTCAGATGGCGTTTGTGGCACAGGAGAGGAGTAATTGGTCCGGTTGAATGGAGAAGTGTTACCGTTCCTATTGCTGGCGGTGCCGAGGTAGCATGCTAAAGGATAATAGGCTGCTGCAAAGAATGATTGGCACCCTTTATTTTACCTGCTGCTTAAACCTCATGCTGAGGTGAGCTCTCGCTGGGATAACCACGCCTTCGGTATCCGGAGATTCTGTTGGCTGGTTCACGGAGCCGTGAGTACTGTCGGGAGGATACAGAGATAGCTGGCGTCACTGTGGTCAACCATCAGAGACCGGTGGTTTACCTTCCAAGGCCCGAGGCAACAGAAGGAAGCAGCATTTACCTCATGACAACGGAGGACTTCTGCAAGGATCCCTGACCAGCAACAGCTGATGGAGGTAAGGAGAGGGGGGTCAGTGAAGACAATCTCATATACTTAATGTCAATGTGTTTTAACATAGTCTGATCCCATCCCTCAAAGTCCCACCTTCTTTGGACAGCTTCTTTCTTGGAGGATTATGGCTGGTAACATTTGGTGTCATGAGGGACAAGTAATAGTCTGATGGCATGGACTCTCCTTATTACATTCCGACTTTTGTCTCCCTATGTATAAACTATATGAACTCTTTGGCCTTTTTTTTCAATGAGTCACTAAAACTTTCAAACTTCTTGTTCCTTGTACTCATGTTCTAACTTGTGTATTGACCTGTATAAGAGACTTTATTTAGTGGGGTACTTAGAGTGTTGGTTAATAATCCCTTGGGTGTTTTTGTTTTTATATTTATTCTCTAGGTCAAAATTTCAAGTAAGCTTTTCTCATAACCATCCATTAAACCTAGTTCTGGTTTAAAAAAAGAAAGAAAAAAAGGTAAATCAGAGGTGCTCATCAGAGAACGAACCAACCTTAATAGGTTAGTTCTATAGGCATGATAAGCCACTCTGAGAGCAACCTCTTTTAGCTCACTTGTGCCCTTCACAGGGAGAAATATCCTGCAGTATATCAGTCTGGTCCCACTCAAAAGAGTGACCCAGCCCCGAAATACCAGGCAATTCTACCCTGAACAGGAGAAACAGCAAACCCCAGAAGCGTTTCGGCCTTTATGGGCCTCGTCAGTGAGGTGCAGCTGAACTCCCTAAGGCACAGTGAGCATAGGGTCCACGTCTGGAGTCCCCTATTACCTTTTTTTGTTTATGCAAATTACCCTTAGGGTTTAGTCTCCCTAAGGGTAAATCAGAGGTGCTCATCAGAGAACGAACCAACCTTAATAGGTTAGTTCTATAGGCATGATAAGCCACTCTGAGAGCAACCTCTTTTAGCTCACTTGTGCCCTTCACAGGGAGAAATATCCTGCAGTATATCAGTCTGGTCCCACTCAAAAGAGTGACCCAGCCCCGAAATACCAGGCAATTCTACCCTGAACAGGAGAAACAGCAAACCCCAGAAGCGTTTCGGCCTTTATGGGCCTCGTCAGTGAGGTGCAGCTGAACTCCCTAAGGCACAGTGAGCATAGGGTCCACGTCTGGAGTCCCCTATTACCTTTTTTTGTTTATGCAAATTACCCTTAGGGTTTAGTCTCCCTAAGGGTAAATCAGAGGTGCTCATCAGAGAACGAACCAACCTTAATAGGTTAGTTCTATAGGCATGATAAGCCACTCTGAGAGCAGCCTCTTTTAGCTCACTTGTGCCCTTCACAGGGAGAAATCTCCTGCAGTATATCAGTCTGGTCCCACTCAAAAGAGTGACCCAGTCCCGAAATACCAGGCAATTCTACCCTGAACAGGAGAAACAGCAAACCCCAGACGCGTTTCGGCCTTTATGGGCCTCGTCAGTGAGGTGCAGCTGAACTCCCTAAGGCACAGTGAGCAAGGGGTCCACGTCTGGAGTCCCCTATTACCTTTAGGGAGACTAAACCCTAAAGGTAATTTGCATATACAACATAACAAAGTCAGAGGTGCTCATCAGAGAACGAATTAACCTTAAGAGGTTAGTTCTATAGCCATGATAAGCTACTCTGAGAGCAACCTCTTTTAGCTCACTTGTGCCCTTCACAGGGAGAAATATCCTGTAGTATATCAGTCTGGTCCCACTCAAAAGAGTGACCCAGGCCCGAAATACCAGGCAATTCTACCCTGAAGAGGAGAAACAGCAAACACCAGACGCGTTTCGGCCTTTATGGGCCTCGTCAGTGAGGTGCAGCTGAACTCCCTAAGGCACAGTGAGCACAGGGTCCACGTCTGGAGTCCCCTATTACCCTTAGGGAGACTAAACCCTAAGGGTAATTTGCATAAATAAAAAAAGGTAAGTCAGAGGTGCTCATCAGAGAACAAACCAACCTTAATAGGTTAGTTCTATAGGCATGATAAGCCACTCTGAGAGCAACCTCTTTTAGCTCACTTGTGCCCTTCACAGGGAGAAATATCCTGCAGTATATCAGTCTGGTCCCACTCAAAAGAGTGACCCAGCCCCGAAATACCAGGCAATTCTACCCTGAACAGGAGAAACAGCAAACCCCAGACGCGTTTCGGCCTTTATGGGCCTCGTCAGTGAGGTGCAGCTGAACTCCCTAAGGCACAGTGAGCATAGGGTCCACGTAGAGAATTTTTTGGGGCCTTTTCGAATAAACAATAATGAAGAAAGGTTCCCACTCCTCAAGAGCTAAGAAGAGAGATAAGAAAAACACAGATATTCTGCAGAACCCTTTCTTTTTACCCCCAAATAAATCCCAGAGTAAGGAAAAGAATAAGTTATATAAGTGCAAAATGATAATTCTTTCCCTATATATATATATATATATATATATATATATATATATATTTGTCTTTAAACATCTTCTACACCTAAATTGAGGTGAAAGATGTTAGAACTTTGAATAATGGAGGTTTTTCTCCATAGAATTTAATATTTATTTCACTTTTTTTTGTCACTTTTACAAAATGTTAATTACAGATAAAGAAAGGTGAAGGAATTCATAAAGTTCCCCTTTGTTTTTATTTATACATTTGTTGTTTTTTACATATAGATTGAGGCGAAAGCTGACACAAAGTGTTAATAAGGAAAATCTTCCTTCATAAAAATGAATAGTTATCGCATCTAATTTGTTTACAGTCACGTTCACATATTTTCAATCACTTATATAAAGAACTGAAGGGAGCATAAAGTTTATTTTTTTTCTCTTTCTCTCTCGCTCTTCTCTCTCCTTCTTCCCTATCCTGCACTCTCCTTATACTCTACCAGCTTGCTTTGCTGCCTAGTCATCTTATTAACTGATTTCAGTTTTTTTTGTTCTGTGTATTCTGCGCCTACATACTGGTTCTTTTTAACAGTTTGTCGGTGTAGGCTGAACGGATCCAGATTTCCCATCAAACAATGTTACTAAATAGGGAAAGTAAAGTTAATATTTGTGATTTAAAAAAAAAAAAAAATTGTGTATTTTTTGTATTGTGCAATGCTGATCTGTGTGTGTGTGGAGAGCCCGGGCGGGATGCAAGTTGGATCGGACAAGTATAGAAAATGAGCCTTAAAATAATGAGCCTATAATGTTCAGGGGCTAAATGCAACTGTAAAGAGATTTTCTGCTTTTAATAGATTCATTAAAGGACAAGATATAAATAGTGTGTTTACAGGAAACACATTGGAAGGATGGATGTATTTCCACCTTCCAAGAGAATGATTTCCCTAATAGATATAATTCAACCTTCAGAAAAAAAAGCATGAGGGGTTTCTATTTTTTTAAATAGGAACCTCAATGTTCTAGAAGAATTTGTAAAAAAAATCGATAAAGAGGGATATTATATCCTATGTTTAGGGAAAATTAACAACAAAATGTACAAAATTATTAATATCTATGTTTCCAACGATAATCAAGTCAAGTTTTTGAAACATGGACAGTACTTGGAATTTATAAAAGATTTACACAAGGTACATCAATATTGTTTGGGGACAAATAATCTATTGAATCCGGATTTAGACTGAAGTTCTGCTAAACTCTTAGGCCCTCATTCAATTGCGATTTGGCCAATTGAATAGTGCTCTAAATAAGCACATAACATATATTTTTTAAATACGTTTTTAGTTAGACAGGCCCTCATTCAATTGCGATTTGGCCAATTGAATAGGGGTCTAAATAAGCACATAACATATATTTTTTAAATAAGTTTTTGGTTAGTGAAAACCTTGCTTTTGGATAGATGTTTACTAACTAAAAAATTCTTTAAAAAATATATGTTATGTGCTTATTTAGACCCCTATTCAATTGGCCAAATTGCAATTGAATGAGGGCCTAAGCATCTATCTAAAAGCAAGGTTTTCACTAAGTAAAAACTTCTTTAAAAAAATATGTTATGTGCTTATTTAGACCCCTATTCGATTGGCCAAATTGCAATTGAATGAGGGCCTCTGTGAATACCTCTAAGCTGATGCTATCTTTGGATAGCTTGTGCAGTGTCTTTTTTATGATTCGTGGAGAGTTCTCCACCCTGATGTGCGAGATTACACCCATTTCTCTCACAGACATCAGTCTTATTCCAGAATTGATTTATTTCTGGTGGATCTTGAAGTGCTTGAGACTATATTTGAAGTTAGCATAGACCCTATCCTGTGGTCAGATCATGGTTCAGTCAGGTTAGATATTTCTGAAGGTAAGCCAACAGGTTATAGACCCCATGGGAAAATTAATAAGTCCCTGTTGGAGGACGAAATTGAAAGGAAATTATTATTCCAAGAAATACAGAATTTCTTAAAGATATATGAACACTCAGTAGATTCTTATATTACTTTATGGAATGCACTTAAAGACACTTAGGGGTTATTTGATAAACCGTAATAATATAAAGAAAAAACAGAGATTCCTTTCCCTGGGATCTCTTTATATTAAGCTCTCAATTACAGTCAGAAAATAAAAAACATCCGTCTCGAACCTTAATGGATGAGATTAAATTAATCCAATCGAAAACAAAGCGCATTAATTAGATAATTGAAGATAAATCTTTGTGACAATGTCAACAACATTTCTTCCATCAAGGAAATAAAATAGACAAAACTTTTGCTAAAAAATTTAAGAGTAATCCCATAAATAAAATTATTATTTCCATAAGACAGGGCCAGAAATTAATATCTACTCCCAAAGGCATAGCTAATGCCTTTGTGGACTACTACGAAAAATTATATAATCTCGATCAGGATAGAAAGGGTGAAGGTCCTTCAACCTCTTTAATCCCAAAATTTCTTGAAAAAATAAACTTGCCCAAAATGTCTCAAAATGAATTGGATCTCTTAAATAAGCCCATATCTACTGATGAGATTTCGGATGTTGTTAAAACAGCAGTTAGCCCACATGGCTTTAGTTATAGCTTCCTTAGAGTTTCTCTATTGGTAATTATTAACCTGTTAGGTAAAATGTTTAACCGAATTAAAGCCACAGGTACTGCCCCCATAGAAACATTGGCAGCCAATATTATTACTATTCCTAAGGCTGACAAGGACGTAACGGAGTGTAGCAGCTATAGGCCTATAGCATTGCTTAACACAGATCTAAAAATCTATGCCAACATTTTGGCCACTAGGTTAAACTTGGTAATTAAACAGTAAGTTATGATTGATCAAACAAGTTTTATACCAGATAGACAGGGGGAGGAAAACTGCATGAGATTAAAAACCATCTCATTACGTTTGTAAAATCAAGGAAGATCCCAGCAATTTTCCTCTCCCTCAATGCCAAGAAGGCGTTTGATCTCCTAAACTGGAATTATATGCAGCACACTTTAAAGAAATTTAGTTTTGCCGGATTTGGTGAAAAGGTGAGCGGAGCACTTTATTCTAACCCCTCTGCTTCAGTAGTGGGTGTAGGTTTGTCATCTAGAATGTTTAAAATAGCTAATGGTACGAGGCAGGGCTGCCCTTTCTCTCCATTACTATTCGATTTAATGATCAAAACTTTTGCATAACTTATCAGCTCCTCTGGCCAAATTAAAGGCATAAAAATGAATAAGTGTGAACATAAAACTATTCTGTTTGCAGAAAGTCATTTATAGCTATAGTATAATTTCAAACTATAAGATCAATACTACTAAATCAGAAGTTTTATCAGTTAATATTAAACGTGATCAAATCAATGAACCATCTCAAATGTTTCTATATAAATGCTAATAAAGCGACTCACTTAGATATTTTCTTTTAATTCTAAAGACATAATTGCCAAAATTATATTCAACTCTATAAAAAACTTGTACTGTTAGTGTCTCAATGGAAAGAAAAAAGGGTTTCTTTTTCCGGTCGCATAGCAATTTCTAAAATGGCTCTGCTGCCTAAGACCAATTACTTTTTTGCTTTTTAGGCAATAGGTCCCATTTAATTTCTAGATGCCTCAATACACTAAGGCAAAGCTTAGAAGCTTAGGTCAAAAGCATGTAGGTCCACTGCCAAATATCTATTCTCTGCCTACAGAGAAGTTTTTTTTTCAAAATCCTTAATAAATGGTATCTTTAACCTTCTAAAATTTTCCTTTTTAGCCGACAGGAGAAGGACAAATTCTGCTGGAGAAATTGTGGCTATATTGGTACTCACTGAAATATGGTGGCACTGCTACTTGATTCAGGATTTTTGGCAGTTGCTCTCTCATCATCTTTTGTACTTTTTAATCAACAAAATTACTTTAAGAGTAGAAAATGTTATCTTTGACATTTTTGATGCTGATTTAGCTACTGAAATACAGGCTTTCCTTATTCAGGCTACTATGGTCTCAAAATGGTTACTTGTTAGATTAATTCAGTAAATGTCTCTACTGGGTGGTAAAGAGTGTGGGGGGGGGGGGGGGGGAATAAATGTATGCTAATATTTTAAACCATTTTACATTTAATGAACATCTCCCTTCATCTATATTTGACCACACAATTAATCTACTCATTTGTAACAATGTGTTTATGTGTTTTCAGCCTCAGAGCATGGAATGCCCTCTTCTGCCAGTTGTTTGAGGTCCTCGTTTGTCAGATTGTCTCCTGAAGCTTACATCAACTCCTCATTGTCCTGGACATCTGCATCTCCCAGTCCATCCGTATTAACCAGGTCTACAATGATGGGCTGCTATGGTTCCATATCCGCACAAAGCCCTGGCCATATCTTCCTCCACATTCCTTTGAGACATTCCACATTCATTTGAGACATTGCTGTGTCAATTCATTCCAGGACAAATTGATGTTAGTATACTTTTTCCAAAAAACGATCATGGATTCTTTGTCCTTGCAGTCTGTTTTGTCAATGAGCTGGTGTAGCATCTGGATCAGGTAATCTCCTTGACAGAAGATGCAGTGCTGGTGATTGCCGAAGACTTGATCTTCTCCTTATTTTTAAGGATGGTGCGGATTGTGGAGGTTGAAAACTTTATATCCGGTCTGATATGGACTGGGCATTCTCGTTTTTCCAGCACCTACATCTTCATATCCAAAGATATACATTTGGTGCTTCAATTTGTGCTAATCTTCTTTGCGCTCATTCATATTCTGTAAGACAGTACAAAAAAAAATGCAACTACTGTAACTTTTGTTCAACGATTAAAAACCACATGATGGGAACATGAAAAATATTCTATGCCTTGTTTCTGAATGGTAGAGGTAGTAATGGGTCTCTGTCTGGTCGTCCATGTTGTCAATTTTATTCTCATCATTTTTCCTGTCTGCTGCTCTGTCTTAATTCTGTGGCACTGTTCGGAGCATTAAATGTGGTTTTGCGAGTAAAAATCAGAATTGGCAAAGTGTTAAACTAGAATCAATAGCCAAAAAACATTGATTGAGTGGGTTTTAGGGCAAATTTGGGAATTACAGCAAAGATCGCTATATAAAATCAGTGGAGCATAAGTAGACGCTGCTACACTTGTGCCCAGGCCGCATATAAAATAATGAGTGTAGGGTCACAGTAGAAGCTGCTACACTGGGGCCCTAGCCGCGTAGCAAAATTAATGAGTTAAGGGCGTCAGTAGATGCTGCTACATTGAGCCCTGGCTGCATATCAATAATAGTATTAAGAGGAGGGAATCAGTAGACGCTGCTACACTGGGGTCCTGGCCACCTATCAATAATATTAAGTGTAGGGCATCAGTAGACGCTACTACACTGGGGCCCTGGCCGCACATCAATAATAATATTAAGTGTAGGGCATCAGTAGACACTGCTACACTGGGGTCCTGGCCACCTATCAATAATATTAAGTGTAGGGCATCAGTAGACGCTGCTACACTGGGGCCCTGGCCGCACATCAATAATAATATTAAGTGTAGGGCATCAGTAGACGCTGCTAAACTGGGGTCCTGGCCACCTATCAATAATATTAAGTGTAGGGCATCAGAAGATGCTGCTACACTGGGGTCCTGGCCGCGTATCAATAATAATATTAAATGTAGGGCATCAGTAGACGCTGCTACACTGGGGTCCTGGCCACCTATCAATAATATTAAGTGTAGGGCATCAGTAGACACTGCTACACTGGGGTCCTGGCCACCTATCAATAATAATATTAAGTGTAGGGCATCAGTAGACGCTACTACACTGGGGCCCTGGCTGCACATCAATAATAATATTAAGTGTAGGGCATCAGTAGACGATGCTACACTGGGGTCCTGGCCACCTATCAATTATAATAAGTGTATTGCATCAGTAGACGCTACTACACTGGGGCCCTGGCCACCTATCAATAATATTAAGTGTAGGGCTTCAGTAGACGCTGCTACACTGGGGTCCTGGCCACCTATCAATAATATTAAGTGTAGTGCATCAGTAGACGCTACTACACTGGGGCCCTGGCCGCACATCAATAATAATATTAAGTGTAGGGCATCAGTAGACGCTGCTACACTGGGGTCCTGGCCACCTATCAATAATATTAAGTGTAGGGCATCAGTAGACGCTACTACACAGGGGCCCTGGCCGCACATCAATAATAATATTAAGTGTAGGGCATCAGTAGACGCTGCTACACTGGGGTCCTGGCCACCTATCCATAATATTAAGTGTAGGGCATCAGTAGATGCTGCTACACTGGGGCCCTGGCCGCATATCAATAATAATATTAAGTGTAGGGCATCAGTAGACACTGCTACACTGGGATCCTGGCCACCTATCAATAATATTAAGTGTAGGGCATCAGTAGACGCTGCTACACTGGGGTCCTGGCCACCTATCAATAATAATATTAAGTGTAGGGCATCAGTAGACGCTACTACACTGGGGCCCTGGCTGCACATCAATAATAATATTAAGTGTAGGGCATCAGTAGACGATGCTACACTGGGGTCCTGGCCACCTATCAATTATAATAAGTGTATTGCATCAGTAGACGCTACTACACTGGGGCCCTGGCCACCTATCAATAATATTAAGTGTAGGGCTTCAGTAGACGCTGCTACACTGGGGTCCTGGCAACCTATCAATAATATTAAGTGTAGTGCATCAGTAGACGCTACTACACTGGGGCCCTGGCCGCACATCAATAATAATATTAAGTGTAGGGCATCAGTAGACGCTGCTACACTGGGGTCCTGGCCACCTATCAATAATATTAAGTGTAGGGCATCAGTAGACGCTACTACACAGGGGCCCTGGCCGCACATCAATAATAATATTAAGTGTAGGGCAACAGTAGACGCTGCTACACAGGGGTCCTGGCCACCTATCCATAATATTAAGTGTAGGGCATCAGTAGATGCTGCTACACTGGGGCCCTGGCCGCATATCAATAATAATATTAAGTGTAGGGCATCAGTAGACACTGCTACACTGGGGTCCTGGCCACCTATCAATAATATTAAGTGTAGGGCATCAGTAGAAGCTGCTACACTGGGGCCCTGGCCGCACATCAATAATAATATTAAGTGTAGGGCATCAGTAGACGCTGCTACACTGGGGTCCTGGCCACCTATCAATAATATTAAGTGTAGGGCATCAGAAGATGCTGCTACACTGGGGCCCCGGCCACCTATCAATAATATTAAGTGTAGGGCATCAGTAGACGCTGCTACACTGGGGTCCTGGCCACCTATCAATAATACTATTAAGTGTAGGGCATCAGTAGACGCTGCTACACTGGGGTCCTCGCCACCTACCAATAATATTAAGTGTAGGGCATCAGTAGACGCTGCTACACTGGGGTCTTGGCCACCTATCAATAATATTAAGTGTAGGGCATCAGTAGACGCTACTACACTGGGGCCCTGGCCGCACATCAATAATAATAGTAAGTGTAGGGCATCAGTAGACGCTGCTACACTGGGGTCCTGGCCACCTATTATTAATATTAAGTGTAGGGCATCAGTAGACGCTGCTACACTGGGGTCCTGGCCACCTATCAATAATATTAAGTGTAGGGCATCAGTAGACGCTACTACACTGGGGCCCTGGCTGCACATCAATAATAATATTAAGTGTAGGGCATCAGTAGACGCTGCTACACTGGGGTCCTGGCCACCTATCAATTATAATAAGTGTATTGCATCAGTAGACGCTACTACACTGGGGCCCTGGCCACCTATCAATAATATTAAGTGTAAGGCTTCAGTAGACGCTGCTACACTGGGGTCCTGGCCACCTATCAATAATATCAAGTGTAGTGCATCAGTAGACGCTACTATACTGGGGCCCTGGCCGCACATCAATAATAATATTAAGTGTAGAGCATCAGTAGACGCTGCTACACTGGGGTCCTGGCCACCTATCCATAATATTAAGTGTAGGGCATCAGTAGATGCTGCTACACTGGGGCCCGGGCCGCATATCAATAATAATATTAAGTGTAGGGCATCAGTAGACGCTGCTACACTGGGGTCCTGGCCACCTATCAATAATATTACGTGTAGGGCATCAGTAGACGCTGCTACACTGGGTCCTGGCCACCTATCAATAATAATATTAAGTGTAGGGCATCAGTAGACGCTGCTACACTGGGGTCCTCGCCACCTATCAATAATATTGTGTAGGGCATCAGTAGACGCTACTACACTGGGGCCCTGGCCCCACATCAATAATAATATTAAGTGTAGGGCATCAGTAGACGCTGCTACACTGGGGTCCTGGCCACCTATCAATAATATTAAGTGTAGGGCATCAGTAGACGCTGCTACACTGGGGTCCTGGCCACCGATCAATAATATTAAGTGTAGGGCATCAGTAGACGCTGCTACACAGGGGGCCTGGCCACCTATCAATAATATTAAGTGTAGGGCATCAGTAGACGCTGCTACACTGGGGTCCTGGCCACCTATCAATAATATTAAGTGTAGGGCATCAGTAGACGCTACTACACTGGGGCCCTGGCCGCACATCAATAATAATATTAAGTGTAGGGCATCAGTAGACGCTGCTACACTAGGGCCCTGGCCGCATATCAATAATAATATTAAGTGTAGGGCATCAGTAGACGCTGCTACACTGGGGTCCTGGCCACCTACCAATAATATTAAGTGTAGGGCATCAGTAGACACTGCTACACTGGGGTCCTGGTCACCTATCAATAATATTAAGTGTAGGGCATCAGTAGACGCTGCTACACTGGTGTCCTCGCCACCTATCAATAATATTAGGTGTAGGGCATCAGTAGACGCTGCTACACTGGGGTCCTGGCCACCTATCAATAATATTAAGTGTAGGGCATCAGAAGATGCTGCTACACTGGGGCCCTGGCGGCGTATCAATAATAATATTGCGTGTAGGGCATCAGTAGACGCTGCTACACTGGGGTGCTGGCCACCTATCAATAATATTAAGTGTAGGGCATCAGTAGACGCTGCTACACTGGGGTCCTGGCCACCTATCAATAATAATATTAAGTGTAGGGCATCAGTAGACGCTGCTACACTGGGGTCCTGGCCACCTATCAATAATAGTATTAAGTGTAGGGCATCAGTAGACGCTGCTACACTGGGGTCCTCGCCACCTACCAATAATATTAAGTGTAGGGCATCAGTAGACGCTGCTACACTGGGGTCTTGGCCACCTATCAATAATATTAAGTGTAGGGCATCAGTAGACGCTACTACACTGGGGCCCTGGCCGCACATCAATAATAATAGTAAGTGTAGGGCATCAGTAGACGCTGCTACACTGGGGTCCTGGCCACCTATTATTAATATTAAGTGTAGGGCATCAGTAGACGCTGCTACACTGGGGTCCTGGCCACCTATCAATAATATTAAGTGTAGGGCATCAGTAGACGCTACTACACTGGGGCCCTGGCTGCACATCAATAATAATATTAAGTGTAGGGCATCAGTAGACGCTGCTACACTGGGGTCCTGGCCACCTATCAATAATATTAAGTGTAGTGCATCAGTAGACGCTACTACACTGGGGCCCTGGCCACCTATCAATAATATTAAGTGTAGGGCATCAGTAGACGCTGCTACACTGGGGTCCTGGCCACCTATCAATAATATCAAGTGTAGTGCATCAGTAGACGCTACTATACTGGGGCCCTGGCCGCACATCAATAATAATATTAAGTGTAGGGCATCAGTAGACGCTGCTACACTGGGGTCCTGGCCACCTATCCATAATATTAAGTGTAGGGCATCAGTAGATGCTGCTACACTGGGGCCCTGGCCGCATATCAATAATAATATTAAGTGTAGGGCATCAGTAGACGCTGCTACACTGGGGTCCTGGCCACCTATCAATAATATTACGTGTAGGGCATCAGTAGACGCTGCTACACTGGGTCCTGGCCACCTATCAATAATAATATTAAGTGTAGGGCATCAGTAGACGCTGCTACACTGGGGTCCTCGCCACCTATCAATAATATTGTGTAGGGCATCAGTAGACGCTACTACACTGGGGCCCTGGCCGCACATCAATAATAATATTAAGTGTAGGGCATCAGTAGACGCTGCTACACTGGGGTCCTGGCCACCTATCAATAATATTAAGTGTAGGGCATCAGTAGACGCTGCTACACTGGGGTCCTGGCCACCGATCAATAATATTAAGTGTAGGGCATCAGTAGACGCTGCTACACTGGGGGCCTGGCCACCTATCAATAATATTAAGTGTAGGGCATCAGTAGACGCTGCTACACTGGGGTCCTGGCCACCTATCAATAATATTAAGTGTAGGGCATCAGTAGACGCTACTACACTGGGGCCCTGGCCGCACATCAATAATAATATTAAGTGTAGGGCATCAGTAGACGCTGCTACACTAGGGCCCTGGCCGCATATCAATAATAATATTAAGTGTAGGGCATCAGTAGACGCTGCTACACTGGGGTCCTGGCCACCTACCAATAATATTAAGTGTAGGGCATCAGTAGACACTGCTACACTGGGGTCCTGGTCACCTATCAATAATATTAAGTGTAGGGCATCAGTAGACGCTGCTACACTGGGGTCCTCGCCACCTATCAATAATATTAGGTGTAGGGCATCAGTAGACGCTGCTACACTGGGGTCCTGGCCACCTATCAATAATATTAAGTGTAGGGCATCAGAAGATGCTGCTACACTGGGGCCCTGGCCGCGTATCAATAATAATATTAAGTGTAGGGCATCAGTAGACGCTGCTACACTGGGGTGCTGGCCACCTATCAATAATATTAAGTGTAGGGCATCAGTAGACGCTGCTACACTGGGGTCCTGGCCACCTATCAATAATAATATTAAGTGTAGGGCATCAGTAGACGCTGCTACACTGGGGTCCTCGCCACCTACCAATAATATTAAGTGTAGGGCATCAGTAGACGCTGCTACACTGGGGTCCTGGCCACCTATCAATAATATTAAGTGTAGGGCATCAGTAGACGTTACTACACTGGGGCCCTGGCCGCACATCAATAATAATAGTAAGTGTAGGGCATCAGTAGACGCTGCTACACTGGGGTCCTGGCCACCTATCAATAATATTAAGTGTAGGGCATCAGTAGACGCTGCTACACTGGGGTCCTGGCCACCTATCAATAATATTAAGTGTAGGGCATCAGTAGACGCTGCTACACTGGGGTCCTGGCCACCTATCAATAATATTAAGTGTAGGGCATCAGTAGACGCTGCTACACTGGGGTCCTGGCCACCTATCAATAATATTAAGTGTAGGGCATCAGTAGACGCTACTACACTGGGGCCCTGGCTGCACATCAATAATAATATTAAGTGTAGGGCATCAGCAGACGCTGCTACACTGGGGTCCTGGCCACCTATCAATTATAATAAGTGTATTGCATCAGTAGACGCTACTACACTGGGGCCCTGGCCACCTGTCAATAATATTAAGTGTAGGGCTTCAGTAGACGTTGCTACACTGGGGTCCTGGCCACCTATCAATAATATTAAGTGTAGTGCATCAGTAGACGCTACTACACTGGGGCCCTGGCCACACATCAATAATAATATTAAGTGTAGGGCATCAGTAGACGCTGCTACACTGGGGTCCTGGCCACCTATCAATAATATTAAGTGTAGGGCATCATTAGACGCTACTACACTGGGGCCCTGGCCGCACATCAATAATAATATTAAGTGTAGGGCATCAGTAGACGCTGCTACACTGGGGTCCTGGCCACCTATCCATAATATTAAGTGTAGGGCATCAGTAGATGCTGCTACACAGCGGCCCTGGCCGCATATCAATAATAATATTAAGTGTAGGGCATCAGTAGACGCTGCTACACTGGGGTCCTGGCCACCTATCAATAATATTACGTGTAGGGCATCAGTAGACGCTGCTACACTGGGTCCTGGCCACCTATCAATAATAATATTAAGTGTAGGGCATCAGTAGACGCTGCTACACTGGGGTCCTCGCCACCTATCAATAATATTGTGTAGGGAATCAGTAGACGCTACTACACTGGGGCCCTGGCCAGACATCAATAATAATATTAAGTGTAGGGCATCAGTAGACGCTGCTACACTGGGGTCCTGGCCACCTATCAATAATATTAAGTGTAGGGCATCAGTAGACGCTGCTACACTGGGGTCCTGGCCACCTATCCATAATATTAAGTGTAGGGCATCAGTAGATGCTGCTACACTGGGGCCCTGGCCGCATATCAATAATAATATTAAGTGTAGGGCATCAGTAGACGCTGCTACACTGGGGTCCTGGCCACCTATCAATAATATTACGTGTAGGGCATCAGTAGACGCTGCTAAACTGGGTCCTGGCCACCTATCAATAATAATATTAAGTGTAGGGCATCAGTAGACGCTGCTACACTGGGGTCCTCGCCACCTATCAATAATATTGTGTAGGGCATCAGTAGACGCTACTACACTGGGGCCCTGGCCGCACATCAATAATAATATTAAGTGTAGGGCATCAGTAGACGCTGCTACACTGGGGTCCTGGCCACCTATCAATAATATTAAGTGTAGGGCATCAGTAGACGCTACTACACTGGGGCCCTGGCCGCACATCAATAATAATATTAAGTGTAGGGCATCAGTAGACGCTGCTACACTAGGGCCCTGGCCGCATATCAATAATAATATTAAGTGTAGGGCATCAGTAGACGCTGCTACACTGGGGTCCTGGCCACCTATCAATAATATTAAGTGTAGGGCATCAGTAGACGCTGCTACACTGGGGTCCTCGCCACCTATGAATAATATTAAGTGTAGGGCATCCGTAGACGCTGCTACACTGGGGTCCTCGCCACCTATCAATAATATTAAGTGTAGGGCATCCGTAGACGCTGCTACACTGGGGACCTGGCCGCATATCAATAATAATATTAAGTGTAGGGCATCAGTAGACGCTGCTACACTGGGGTCCTGGCCACCTATCAATAATATTACGTGTAGGGCATCAGAAGACGCTGCTACACTGGGTTCTGGCCACCTATCAATAATAATATTAAGTGTAGGGCATCAGTAGACGCTGCTACACTGGGGTCCTCGCCACCTATCAATAATATTGTGTAGGGCATCAGTAGACGCTACTACATTGGGGCCCTGGCCGCACATTAATAATAATATTAAGTGTAGGGCATCAGTAGACGCTGCTACACTGGGGTCCTGGCCACCTATCAATAATATTAAGTGTAGGGCATCAGTAGGCGCTGCTACACTGGGGTCCTGGCCACCTATCAATAATAGTACGTGTAGGGCATCAGTAGACGCTGCTACACTGGGTCCTGGCCACCTATCAATAATAATATTAAGTGTAGGGCATCAGTAGACGCTGCTACACTGGAGTCCTTGCCGCACATCAATAATAATATTAAGTGTAGGGCATCAGTAGACGCTGCTACACTAGGGCCCTGGCCGCATATCAATAATAATATTAAGTGTAGGGCATCAGTAGACGCTGCTACACTGGGGTCCTGGCCACCTATCAATAATATTAAGTGTAGGGCATCAGTAGACGCTGCTACACTGGGGTCCTCGCCACCTATCAATAATATTAAGTGTAGGGCATCCGTAGACGCTGCTACACTGGGGTCCTCGCCACCTATCAATAATATTAAGTGTAGGGCATCCGTAGACGCTGCTACACTGGGGACCTGGCCGCATATCAATAATAATATTAAGTGTAGGGCATCATTAGACGCTGCTACACTGGGGTCCTGGCCACCTATCAATAATATTACGTGTAGGGCATCAGAAGACGCTGCTACACTGGGTTCTGGCCACCTATCAATAATAATATTAAGTGTAGGGCATCAGTAGACGCTGCTACACTGGGGTCCTCGCCACCTATCAATAATATTGTGTAGGGCATCAGTAGACGCTACTACACTGGGGCCCTGGCCGCACATCAATAATAATATTAAGTGTAGGGCATCAGTAGACGCTGCTACACTGGGGTCCTGGCCACCTATCAATAATATTAAGTGTAGGGCATCAGTAGACGCTGCTACACTGGGGTCCTGGCCACCTATCCATAATATTAAGTGTAGGGCATCAGTAGATGCTGCTACACTGGGGCCCTGGCCGCATATCAATAATAATATTAAGTGTAGGGCATCAGTAGACGCTGCTACACTGGGGTCCTGGCCACCTATCAATAATATTACGTGTAGGGCATCAGTAGACGCTGCTACACTGGGTCCTGGCCACCTATCAATAATAATATTAAGTGTAGGGCATCAGTAGACGCTGCTACACTGGGGTCCTCGCCACCTATCAATAATATTGTGTAGGGCATCAGTAGACGCTACTACACTGGGGCCCTGGCCGCACATCAATAATAATATTAATTGTAGGGCATCAGTAGACGCTGCTACACTGGGGTCCTGGCCACCTATCAATAATATTAAGTGTAGGGCATCAGTAGATGCTACTACACTGGGGCCCTGGCCGCACATCAATAATAATATTAAGTGTAGGGCATCAGTAGACGCTGCTACACTAGGGCCCTGGCCGCATATCAATAATAATATTAAGTGTAGGGCATCAGTAGACGCTGCTACACTGGGGTCCTGGCCACCTATCAATAATATTACGTGTAGGGCATCAGAAGACGCTGCTACACTGGGTTCTGGCCACCTATCAATAATAATATTAAGTGTAGGGCATCAGTAGACGCTGCTACACTGGGGTCCTCGCCACCTATCAATAATATTGTGTAGGGCATCAGTAGACGCTACTACACTGGGGCCCTGGCTGCACATTAATAATAATATTAAGTGTAGGGCATCAGTAGACGCTGCTACACTGGGGTCCTGGCCACCTATCAATAATATTAAGTGTAGGGCATCAGTAGGCGCTGCTACACTGGGGTCCTGGCCACCTATCAATAATAGTACGTGTAGGGCATCAGTAGACGCTGCTACACTGGGTCCTGGCCACCTATCAATAATAATATTAAGTGTAGGGCATCAGTAGACGCTGCTACACTGGAGTCCTGGCCGCACATCAATAATAATATTAAGTGTAGGGCATCAGTAGACGCTGCTACACTAGGGCCCTGGCCACCTATCAATAATATTAAGTGTAGGGCATCCGTAGACGCTGCTACACTGGGGACCTGGCCGCATATCAATAATAATATTAAGTGTAGGGCATCATTAGACGCTGCTACACTGGGGTCCTGGCCAACTATCAATAATATTGTGTAGGGCATCAGTAGACGCTACTACACTGGGGCCCTGGCCGCACATCAATAATAATATTACGTGTAGGGCATCAGTAGACGCTGCTACACTGGGGTCCTCGCCACCTATCAATAATATTGTGTAGGGCATCAGTAGACGCTACTACACTGGGGCCCTGGCCGCACATCAATAATAATATTAAGTGTAGGGCATCAGTAGACGCTGCTACACTGGGGTCCTGGCCACCTATCAATAATATTAAGTGTAGGGCATCAGTAGACGCTGCTACACTGGGGTCCTGGCCACCTATCCATAATATTAAGTGTAGGGCATCAGTAGATGCTGCTACTCTGGGGCCCTGGCCGCATATCAATAATAATATTAAGTGTAGGGCATCAGTAGACGCTGCTACACTGGGGTCCTGGCCACCTATCAATAATATTACGTGTAGGGCATCAGTAGACGCTGCTAAACTGGGTCCTGGCCACCTATCAATAATAATATTAAGTGTAGGGCATCAGTAGACGCTGCTACACTGGGGTCCTCGCCACTTATCAATAATATTGTGTAGGGCATCAGTAGACGCTACTACACTGGGGCCCTGGCGGCACATCAATAATAATATTAAGTGTAGGGCATCAGTAGACGCTGCTACACTGGGGTCCTGGCCACCTATATTTAATATTAAGTGTAGGGCATCAGTAGACGCTACTACACTGGGGCCCTGGCCGCACATCAATAATAATATTAAGTGTAGGGCATCCGTAGACGCTGCTACACTGGGGTCCTCGCCACCTATCAATAATATTAAGTGTAGGGCATCCGTAGACGCTGCTACACTGGGGACCTGGCCGCATATCAATAATAATATTAAGTGTAGGGCATCATTAGACGCTGCTACACTGGGGTCCTGGCCACCTATCAATAATATTACGTGTAGGGCATCAGAAGACGCTGCTACACTGGGTTCTGGCCACCTATCAATAATAATATTAAGTGTAGGGCATCAGTAGACGCTGCTACACTGGGGTCCTCGCCACCTATCAATAATATTGTGTAGGGCATCAGTAGACGCTACTACACTGGGGCCCTGGCCGCACATCAATAATAATATTAAGTGTAGGGCATCAGTAGACGCTGCTACACTGGGGTCCTGGCCACCTATCAATAATATTAAGTGTAGGGCATCAGTAGACGCTGCTACACTGGGGTCCTGGCCACCTATCAATAATAATATTAAGTGTAGGGCATCAGTAGACGCTGCTACACTGGGGTCCTCGCCACCTATCAATAATATTGTGTAGGGCATCAGTAGACGCTACTACACTGGGGCCCTGGCCGCACATCAATAATAATATTAATTGTAGGGCATCAGTAGACGCTGCTACACTGGGGTCCTGGCCACCTATCAATAATATTAAGTGTAGGGCATCAGTAGATGCTACTACACTGGGGCCCTGGCCGCACATCAATAATAATATTAAGTGTAGGGCATCAGTAGACGCTGCTACACTAGGGCCCTGGCCGCATATCAATAATAATATTAAGTGTAGGGCATCAGTAGACGCTGCTACACTGGGGTCCTGGCCACCTATCAATAATATTACGTGTAGGGCATCAGAAGACGCTGCTACACTGGGTTCTGGCCACCTATCAATAATAATATTAAGTGTAGGGCATCAGTAGACGCTGCTACACTGGGGTCCTCGCCACCTATCAATAATATTGTGTAGGGCATCAGTAGACGCTACTACACTGGGGCCCTGGCTGCACATTAATAATAATATTAAGTGTAGGGCATCAGTAGACGCTGCTACACTGGGGTCCTGGCCACCTATCAATAATATTAAGTGTAGGGCATCAGTAGGCGCTGCTACACTGGGGTCCTGGCCACCTATCAATAATAGTACGTGTAGGGCATCAGTAGACGCTGCTACACTGGGTCCTGGCCACCTATCAATAATAATATTAAGTGTAGGGCATCAGTAGACGCTGCTACACTGGAGTCCTGGCCGCACATCAATAATAATATTAAGTGTAGGGCATCAGTAGACGCTGCTACACTAGGGCCCTGGCCACCTATCAATAATATTAAGTGTAGGGCATCCGTAGACGCTGCTACACTGGGGACCTGGCCGCATATCAATAATAATATTAAGTGTAGGGCATCAGTAGACGCTGCTACACTGGGGTCCTGGCCACCTATCAATAATATTAAGTGTAGGGCATCAGTAGACGCTGCTACACTGGGGTCCTGGCCACCTATCCATAATATTAAGTGTAGGGCATCAGTAGATGCTGCTACTCTGGGGCCCTGGCCGCATATCAATAATAATATTAAGTGTAGGGCATCAGTAGACGCTGCTACACTGGGGTCCTGGCCACCTATCAATAATATTACGTGTAGGGCATCAGTAGACGCTGCTAAACTGGGTCCTGGCCACCTATCAATAATAATATTAAGTGTAGGGCATCAGTAGACGCTGCTACACTGGGGTCCTCGCCACTTATCAATAATATTGTGTAGGGCATCAGTAGACGCTACTACACTGGGGCCCTGGCCGCACATCAATAATAATATTAAGTGTAGGGCATCAGTAGACGCTGCTACACTGGGGTCCTGGCCACCTATATTTAATATTAAGTGTAGGGCATCAGTAGACGCTACTACACTGGGGCCCTGGCCGCACATCAATAATAATATTAAGTGTAGGGCATCAGTAGACGCTGCTACACTAGGGCCCTGGCCGCATATCAATAATAATATTAAGTGTAGGGCATCAGTAGACGCTGCTACACTGGGGTCCTGGCCACCTATCAATAATATTAAGTGTAGGGCATCAGTAGACGCTGCTACACTGGGGTCCTCGCCACCTATCAATAATATTAAGTGTAGGGCATCCGTAGACGCTGCTACACTGGGGTCCTCGCCACCTATCAATAATATTAAGTGTAGGGCATCCGTAGACGCTGCTACACTGGGGACCTGGCCGCATATCAATAATAATATTAAGTGTAGGGCATCAGTAGACGCTGCTACACTGGGGTCCTGGCCACCTATCAATAATATTACGTGTAGGGCATCAGAAGACGCTGCTACACTGGATTCTGGCCACCTATCAATAATAATATTAAGTGTAGGGCATCAGTAGACGCTGCTACACTGGGGTCCTCGCCACCTATCAATAATATTGTGTAGGGCATCAGTAGACGCTACTACACTGGGGCCCTGGCCGCACATCAATAATAATATTAAGTGTAGGGCATCAGTAGACGCTGCTACACTGGGGTCCTGGCCACCTATCAATAATATTAAGTGTAGGGCATCAGTAGGCGCTGCTACACTGGGGTCCTGGCCACCTATCAATAATAGTACGTGTAGGGCATCAGTAGACGCTGCTACACTGGGTCCTGGCCACCTATCAATAATAATATTAAGTGTAGGGCATCAGTAGACGCTGCTACACTGGAGTCCTGGCCGCACATCAATAATAATATTAAGTGTAGGGCATCAGTAGACGCTGCTACACTAGGGCCCTGGCCGCATATCAATAATAATATTAAGTGTAGGGCATCAGTAGACGCTGCTACACTGGGGTCCTGGCCACCTATCAATAATATTAAGTGTAGGGCATCAGTAGACGCTGCTACACTGGGGTCCTCGCCACCTATCAATAATATTAAGTGTAGGGCATCCGTAGACGCTGCTACACTGGGGTCCTCGCCACCTATCAATAATATTAAGTGTAGGGCATCCGTAGACGCTGCTACACTGGGGACCTGGCCGCATATCAATAATAATATTAAGTGTAGGGCATCAGTAGACGCTGCTACACTGGGGTCCTGGCCACCTATCAATAATATTACGTGTAGGGCATCAGAAGACGCTGCTACACTGGGTTCTGGCCACCTATCAATAATAATATTAAGTGTAGGGCATCAGTAGACGCTGCTACACTGGGGTCCTCGCCACCTATCAATAATATTGTGTAGGGCATCAGTAGACGCTACTACACTGGGGCCCTGGCCGCACATCAATAATAATATTAAGTGTAGGGCATCAGTAGACGCTGCTACACTGGGGTCCTGGCCACCTATCAATAATAGTACGTGTAGGGCATCAGTAGACGCTGCTACACTGGGTCCTGGCCACCTATCAATAATATTAAGTGTAGGGCATCAGTAGACGCTGCTACACTAGGGCCCTGGCCGCATATCAATAATAATATTAAGTGTAGGGCATCAGTAGACGCTGCTACACTGGGGTCCTGGCCACCTATCAATAATAATATTAAGTGTAGGGCATCAGACGCTGCTACACTGGGGTCCTCGCCGCATATCAATAATAATATTAAGTGTAGGGCATCAGTAGACGCTGCTACACTGGGGTCCTGGCCACCTATCAATAATAATATTAAGTGTAGGGCATCAGTAGACGCTGCTACACTGGGGTCCTCGCCACCTATCAATAATATTGTGTAGGGCATCAGTAGACGCTACTACACTGGGGCCCTGGCCGCACATCAATAATAATATTAAGTGGAGGGCATCAGTAGACGCTGCTACACTGGGGTCCTGGCCACCTATCAATAATAGTACGTGTAGGGCATCAGTAGACGCTGCTACACTGGGTCCTGGCCACCTATCAATAATATTAAGTGTAGGGCATCAGTAGACGCTGCTACACTGGGTCCTGGCCACCTATCAATAATAATATTAAGTGTAGGGCATCAGTAGACGCTGCTACACCGGAGTCTTGGCCGCACATCAATAATAATATTAAGTGTAGGGCATCAGTAGACGCTGCTACACTAGGGCCCTGGCCGCATATCAATAATAATATTAAGTGTAGGGCATCAGTAGACGCTGCTACACTGGAGTCCTGGCCGCACATCAATAATAATATTAAGTGTAGGGCATCAGTAGACGCTGCTACACTAGGGCCCTGGCCGCATATCAATAATAATATTAAGTGTAGGGCATCAGTAGACGCTGCTACACTGGGGTCCTCGCCACCTATCAATAATATTAAGTGTAGGGCATCAGTAGACGCTGCTACACTGGGGTCCTGGCCACCTATCAATAATATTAAGTGTAGGGCATCAGTAGACGCTGCTACACTGGGGTCCTGGCCACCTATCAATAATATTAAGTGTAGGGCATCAGTAGACGCTGCTACACTGGGGCCCTGGCCACCTATCAATAATAATATTAAGTGTAGGGCATCAGTAGACGCTGCTACACTGGGGTCCTGGCCACCTATCAATAATATTAAGTGTAGGGCATCAGTAGACGCTGCTACACTGGGGTCCTGGCCACCTATCAATAATAATATTAAGTGTAGGGCATCAGTAGACGCTGCTACACTGGGGTCCTGGCCACCTATCAATAATATTAAGTGTAGGGCATCAGTAGACGCTACTACACTGGGGCCCTGGCCGCACATCAATAATAATATTAAGTGTAGGGCATCAGTAGACGCTGCTACACTGGGGTCCTGGCCACCTATCAATAATATTAAGTGTAGGGCATCAGTAGACGCTGCTACACTGGGGCCCTGGCCGCATATCAATAATAATATTAAGTGTAGGGCATCAGTAGACGCTGCTACACTGGGGTCCTGGCCACCTATCAATAATAATATTAAGTGTAGGGCATCAGTAGACGCTGCTACACTGGGGTCCTCGCCGCATATCAATAATAATATTAAGTGTAGGGCATCAGTAGACGCTGCTACACTGGGGTCCTGGCCACCTATCAATAATATTAAGTGTAGGGCATCAGTAGACGCTGCTACACTGGGGTCCTCGGCCACCTATCAATAATATTAGTGTAGGGCATCAGTAGACGCTACTACACTGGGGCCCTGGCCGCACATCAATAATAATATTAAGTGTAGGGCATCAGTAGACGCTGCTACACTGGGGTCCTGGCCACCTATCAATAATATTAAGTGTAGGGCATCAGTAGACGCTGCTACACTGGGGTCCTGGCCACCTATCAATAATAATATTAAGTGTAGGGCATCAGTAGACGCTGCTACACTGGGTCCTGGCCGCACATCAATAATAATATTAAGTGTAGGGCATCAGTAGACGCTGCTACACTGGGGCCCTGGCCGCACCATCAATAATAATATTAAGTGTAGGGCATCAGTAGACGCTGCTACACTGGGGTCCTGGCCACCTATCAATAATATTAAGTGTAGGGCATCAGTAGACGCTGCTACACTGGGGTCCTGGCCACCTATCAATAATATTAAGTGTAGGGCATCAGTAGACGCTGCTACACTGGGGCCCTGGCCACCTATCAATAATAATATTAAGTGTAGGGCATCAGTAGACGCTGCTACACTGGGGTCCTGGCCACCTATCAATAATATTAAGTGTAGGGCATCAGTAGACGCTGCTACACTGGGGTCCTGGCCACCTATCAATAATAATATTAAGTGTAGGGCATCAGTAGACGCTGCTACACTGGGGTCCTGGCCACCTATCAATAATATTAAGTGTAGGGCATCAGTAGACGCTGCTACACTGGGGCCCTGGCCGCACATCAATAATAATATTAAGTGTAGGGCATCAGTAGACGCTGCTACACTGGGGTCCTGGCCACCTATCAATAATATTAAGTGTAGGGCATCAGTAGACGCTGCTACACTGGGGTCCTGGCCACCTATCAATAATATTAAGTGTAGGGCATCAGTAGACGCTGCTACACTGGGGTCCTGGCCACCTATCAATAATATTAAGTGTAGGGCATCAGTAGACGCTGCTACACTGGGGTCCTGGCCACCTATCAATAATATTAAGTGTAGGGCATCAGTAGACGCTGCTACACTGGGGTCCTGGCCACCTATCAATAATATTAAGTGTAGGGCATCAGTAGACGCTGCTACACTGGGGCCCTGGCCACCTATCAATAATAATATTAAGTGTAGGGCATCAGTAGACGCTGCTACACTGGGGTCCTGGCCACCTATCAATAATATTAAGTGTAGGGCATCAGTAGACGCTGCTACACTGGGGTCCTGGCCACCTATCAATAATATTAAGTGTAGGGCATCAGTAGACGCTGCTACACTGGGGGCCCCGGCCACCTATCAATAATATTAAGTGTAGGGCATCAGTAGACGCTGCTACACTGGGGTCCTGGCCACCTATCAATAATATTAAGTGTAGGGCATCAGTAGACGCTACTACACTGGGGCCCTGGCCGCACATCAATAATAATATTAAGTGTAGGGCATCAGTAGACGCTGCTACACTGGGGCCCTGGCCGCACATCAATAATATTAAGTGTAGGGCATCAGTAGACGCTGCTACACTGGGGTCCTGGCCACCTATCAATAATATTAAGTGTAGGGCATCAGTAGACACTGCTACACTGGGGTCCTGGCCACCTATCAATAATATAAAGTGTAGGGCATCAGAAGATGCTGCTACACTGGGGCCCTGGCCGCGCATCAATAATAATATTAAGTGTAGGGCATCAGTAGACGCTGCTACACTGGGGTCCTGGCCACCTATCAATAATAATATTAAGTGTAGGGCATCAGTAGACGCTGCTACACTGGGGTCCTGGCCACCTATCAATAATAATATTAAGTGTAGGGCATCAGTAGACGCTGCTACACTGGGGTCCTCGCCACCTACCTATAATATTAAGTGTAGGTCATCAGTAGACGCTGCTACACTGGGGTCCTGGCCACCTATCAATAATATTAAGTGTAGGGCATCAGTAGACGCTACTACACTGGGGCCCTGGCCGCACATCAATAATAATATTAAGTGTAGGGCATCAGTAGACGCTACTACACTGGGGCCCTGGCCGCACATCAATAATAATATTAAGTGTAGGGCATCAGTAGACGCTGCTACACTGGGGTCCTGGCCACCTATCAATAATATTAAGTGTAGGGCATCAGAAGATGCTGCTACACTGGGGCCCTGGCCGCTTAATAATAATATTAAGTGTAGGGCATCAGTAGACACTGCTACACTGGGGTCCTGGCCACCTATCAATAATATTAAGTGTAGGGCATCAGTAGACGCTGCTACACTGGGGTCCTGGCCACCTATCAATAATAATATTAAGTGTAGGGCATCAGTAGACGCTGCTACACTGGGGTCCTCGCCACCTACCAATAATATTAAGTGTAGGGCATCAGTAGACACTGCTACACTGGGGTCCTGGCCACCTATCAATAATATTAAGTGTAGGGCATCAGTAGATGCTGCTACACTGGGGCCCTGGCCACCTATCAATAATATTAAGTGTAGGGCATCAGTAGACGCTGCTACACTGGGGTCCTGGCCACCTATCAATAATAATATTAAGTGTAGGGCATCAGTAGACGCTGCTACACTGGGGTCCTCGCCACCTACCAATAATATTAAGTGTAGGGCATCAGTAGACACTGCTACACTGGGGTCCTGGCCACCTATCAATAATATTAAGTGTAGGGCATCAGTAGACGCTACTACACTGGGGCCCTGGCCGCACATCAATAATAATATTAAGTGTAGGGCATTAGTAGACGCTGCTACACTGGGGTCCTGGCCACCTACCAATAATATTAAGTGTAGGGCATCAGTAGACACTGCTACACTAGGGCCCTGGCCGCATATCAATAATAATATTAAGTGTAGGGCATCAGTAGACGCTGCTACACTGGGGTCCTCGCCACCTATCAATAATAATATTAAGTGTAGGGCATCAGTAGACGCTGCTACACTGGGTCCTGGCCACCTATCAATAATATTAAGCGTAGGGCATCAGTAGACGCTGCTACACTGGGGTCCTGGCCACCTATCAATAATAATATTAAGTGTAGGGCATCAGTAGACGCTGCTACACTGAGGTCCTGGCCACCTATCAATAATATTAAGTGTAGGGCATCAGTAGACGCTGCTACACTGGGGTCCTGGCCACCTATCAATAATATTAAGTGTAGGGCATCAGTAGACGCTGCTACACTGGGGTCCTCGCCACCTATCAATAATATTAAGTGTAGGGCATCAGTAGACGCTGCTACACTGGGGTCCTGGCCACCTATCCATAATATTAAGTGTAGGGCATCAGTAGATGCTGCTACACTGGGGCCCTGGCCGCATATCAATAATAATATTAAGTGTAGGGCATCAGTAGACGCTGCTACACTGGGGTTCTCGCCACCTATCAATAATATTAAGTGTAGGGCATCAGTAGACGCTGCTACACTGGGGTCCTGGCCACCTATCAATAATATTAAGTGTAGGGCATCAGTAGACGCTGCTACACTGGGGTCCTGGCCACCTATCAATAATATTAAGTGTAGGGCATCAGTAGAAGCGGCTACACTGGAGCCCTGGCCGTGTATCAATAATAATATTAAGTGTAGGGCATCAGTAGACACTGCTACACTGGGGTCCTGGCCACCTATCAATAATAATATTAAGTGTAGGGCATCAGTAGACGCTGCTACACTGGGGTCCTGGCCACCTATCAATAATATTAAGTGTAGTGCATCAGTAGACGCTACTACACTGGGGCCCTGGCCGCACATCAATAATATTAAGTGTAGTGCATCAGTAGACGCTACTACACTGGGGCCCTGGCCGCACATCAATAATAATATTAAGTGTAGGGCATTAGTAGACGCTGCTACACTGGGGTCCTGGCCACCTATCAATAATATTAAGTGTAGGGCATCAGTAGACGCTGCTACACTGGGGCCCTGGCCACCTATCAATAATATTACGTGTAGGGCATCAGTAGACGCTGCTACACTGGGTCCTGGCCACCTATCAATAATATTAAGTGTAGGGCATCAGTAGACGCTGCTACACTGGGGTCCTGGCCACCTATCAATAATATTAAGTGTAGGGCATCAGTAGACACTGCTACACTGGGGTCCTGGCCACCTATCAATAATATTAAGTGTAGGGCATCAGTAGACGCTGCTACACTAGGGCCCTGGCCGCATATCAATAATAATATTAAGTGTAGGGCATCAGTAGACGCTGCTACACTGGGGTCCTGGCCACCTACCAATAATATTAAGTGTAGGGCATCAGTAGACACTGCTACACTGGGGTCCTGGCCACCTACCAATAATATTAAGTGTAGGGCATCAGTAGACACTGCTACACTGGGGTCTTGGCCACACATCAATAATAATATTAAGTGTAGGGCATCAGTAGACGCTGCTACACTGGGGTCCTGGCCACCTATCAATAATATTAAGTGTAGGGCATCAGAAGATGCTGCTACACTGGGGCCCTGGCCGCGTTTCAATAATAATATTAAGTGTAGGGCATCAGTAGACGCTGCTACACTGGGGTCCTGGCCACCTATCAATAATATTAAGTGTAGGGCATCAGTAGACGCTACTACACTGGGGTCCTGGCCACCTATCAATAATAATATTAAGTGTAGGGCATCAGTAGACGCTGCTACACTGGGGTCCTGGCCACCTATCAATAATATTAAGTGTAGTGCATCAGTAGACGCTACTACACTGGGGCCCTGGCCGCACATCAATAATATTAAGTGTAGTGCATCAGTAGACGCTACTACACTGGGGCCCTGGCCGCACATCAATAATAATATTAAGTGTAGGGCATTAGTAGACGCTGCTACACTGGGGTCCTGGCCACCTATCAATAATATTAAGTGTAGGGCATCAGTAGACGCTGCTACACTGGGTCCCTGGCCGCATTTCAATAATAATGAGTGTAGGGCATCAGTATATGCATCTACAGTAGGGTCATGGTCACAGATCAATAAAAACATAAATTATATTAAGTGTAGGGCCCGGGAAGCATAATAGTGTAGGGCAAGAGTAGACCTGCTTCACTGGCGTTCTGGACACCTATCAGTGTAGGGCATCATTATACCCTGCTACACTGGGGTCCTGGCCGGATATCAATAATGTGTAGGGCATCAGTAGACGCTGCTAGACTAGGGTCAAACCCCATTTAGCTTTTTAAATCTCTGCTCATTGTTTTCCGATTCCCTATTTCGCTGTCTGAGCGCTATGGCAATACAATGTTCCATTTGGCGATCTTCCCATATAGCTCCCTGCTGTTGAGTTATAAATTATGTTTCAGTTACCCAACTTTCAAGCTTAATTATCCACAACACAGAATTTTAAATAGCAAGGTGAATTTATTAAGTTTTCATTTCCACAGTAGCTGGGACCTTTATATGTTATTTATAAAAGTATATGCATTGAAAGGTGTAGCAATTGCGAGTAGAAATCTTACCATCATATCCTGAGAACTGACTGAAATGTAGATCAATGTATGCAGAACAATCTATTTTTATGGTGGTACAGAAGATAACTGAATTAGATATTAACAAAATACAAATTAATGTAAACCGTTTCAAAGCATGAATAAAGCTATACAGTGCTGCATATCATGTTCCAACGCAGCTGTTGGCACAGCTTAATTATGTACATATATGCAGTAGTTATAAAGGGAGCAAACTTTCAGTAACTAATTCAAGTGCTTCTAACCATCAAGTTGGTAGTAAATTTAAAGGGGCATAATTTTCCCACATTCCCACATCTGTGGTTCTCAACCTTTTTAATTTGGGGACTAGCTGGTTACCTTACAATGCTCATGGAGACCGGTTTTGAGATCCAGAACATATTTAACACAGTGATTGATACTGCCTATAAAACTGAATTTTCATTACATTTTTGCACTAATCTGAGAATCTACCACATTTTAACTCCAGTAAGTTCTTCAGCAGGCTGGAACTATAAAATAAAAAGTTCAAGGGAGCACATAATTTATTAAAAATAATAATTTTAGTGCTTATTTATTTGAGCTGTATTGATTAAAGCATAAAGATGGATATACATAAATAAATGAAGTGAAATAGTATTCAAAAAAATAGTATTGCCCATTTCCTTTTCAGATATGATTTCGGAAGAATGGCTGGATAAACCTCCAACAGTTGGAACATGATGTGGTTTATAAACTGTGAAAACAGACAGTAGTGTACACTAGTGATCTCTGGCACCAGGTTATTGGGGCCTATTGGTGACTACAGGTGGAACCACACTGATGGGGTAGTTAACAGTTGCTACAATTTGCCCAGATGCTAATAAAATGGGGATAGGGAATTGCAGTATGTTTAGGAACCACTGCTGTTGCGTTCCAGGGTAATAAAAAAATAGAGTAAGTGAGCAAAAGCAAAATAAGGTTGAGTTCATGGAAATATAAATCCAATATGCAAATAGAGTAATTGCAAAAATAATTCTAAAGCGTAAGTATCACGTTATCTGTGTAACATGTGCTATGCCAGTCTAATATGACGTTTAAAACATATGGTAGATATTTAAATACATCATTTTAATAAAGCTCTCGTTTGTACTAGCTTTCAAAGATTTGTTCTGAAAAATAATGTCTCAAAAGGAAAAGATTAGATTTTCTGCATACACAAAAGAAAGCTGTAGATTGTAGTTTCATAACAAAATATAGGGGGGACAGGTTATTTATAGATGTGCAAGTAAGATCTGCAGAAGTCAATGTATTTACTAACAGATTACAACGCTAACAATTATTTTCAAATCAAACAAATGACTGGTATCAGAGGTGCCAACTTGTACCAGGACAATGCAAATAGAGCAAGGTAGAGAATTCATTTACTTTATACTTTAAACTTTAACACAAGGATGTAGGTTAAAGGGACTCTATACACTGTTATTTTCAAGCTGAAGGCAACGAAGAATAGTGAATTAAAGCTATATTCGCCTCCCTTCAAAGGACCACTCTACTGCGTTTTTAAGTGAAGTTCATGTTTCTTTCCTGTGTGTATGCTATTTAAAACAGTACACAGTTTAAAATAAGTAAAAGTTAACATTTTTTATTAGCTTATAAGCTGCATGTTTTCTCCTACCTGTGGCTCTGTCTGGGTTCTGGTCTATTATGGAGCATGGAAGCCGGCTGAGCTGATGTCACTGGCCCTGCATTATGACATCATTTGCACTGCTCACACTGCTTACACTGCTTACAGAGGTGACAGTTGTATGGATATCACCTTTGTCCAGGACACTCCATGAGGGTTTGCCAATTAACGATCCATCCTATACTCCCCCATCAGTGATCCTGTATCACCTACTAGCCACACAATATTGTTCCATGAATGGTACAATGATAGATAAGGTTGTCACACAGACCACACTTTGTTGGGAGTTTACTTAAAACCACCCCATAGCTCCCTATATTTCAATTTAGCAACAATCTGTGACTCCGCTAGTGAAGCTTTTCAGGGAGCCAATTAGAATATCACCTACTAAGCTGTGTTCTGCTTGGCCTTTATGACGGGGGCGGGGGGGGGGGGGGTGTTGAGGGATACAAATTATATGTTAACTAAAGTAAATAGTTTACCTGGGATGAATTTCTGTTTGGGGTAAAAGTAGGTTTAAAAAAGTTAATGCTTTCTTTGTAACACATAAAGGTTTGATTTATTGATAAAAGTGCTTGTTTCGTTATCTTTTTGTTACACATTCCAAATGAGTGTATATTGAACCAGGTAAGAGACATAGGCCCTCATTCAATTGCAGTTTGGCCAATTGAATAGGGCTCTAAATAAGCACAAAACAAATATTTTTTAAAGAAGTTTTTAGTTAGTGAAAACCTTGCTTTTGGATAGATGTTTACTAACCAAAAACTTCTTAAAAAAATATGTTATGTGCTTATTTAAAGCCTTATTCAATTGGCAAAATTGCAATTCAATGAGGGCCCTAGTGAGTAGGAAGAGTTTTTTTTTTATCTGTTCATGCCCCATCAGAAGACTAGGTCAAAGAAACCCTTCTCAAGCCTTTGTTCTACCCGATGATTGATACCCACAGAAACTCACAATAGGACAGTATTTCTTAAAGCCCTTTTTAAGCTTGTGATTGCATCTGAACTTGAAGTTATTGAATGAAAGAGTGCCTCAAATGCTACTGTAGTCCATTATCTCTAAATGGTTGTGCACAATCAATAATGCTTAAGAGGGATTTCTAAGTTTCCTGGATTGTGAATGCATCGGATAGAGAATTAATTTGTGACAACATTTTTGCATGAAAAATATACATTAATAAGCTAACTGTTGTTTGCTACATATCGAGTTTGCAATCAGCAACTTTAGTGAGCTAAAACCCCTGAAAATCCCTGCTACAATTAGCATAACATTCATAACTTGATTTGTCCAATCACAGGCAGCTAATACAATGTAACAATCAATGATGGCAGTTTGTGCAGGAAAGAATCATGGGATGTGGTCTCCCTGTAGATGGAAATAGGAGGAGTCAGATACTGATCTGCAGATCTCTACTAACCTTCAAGCTAGTAGCAGCTCAATGCAAAGGGTTAAAATCTGTACCCAAATGCAGTGTTAGGTGCCTGTGTAAGCAGCTCTGGGGATGTGGGAAACAAGTTTTATTTTTAAATGAAATAGATCTGTATGTGTATAGAATGGCTCAATGTAATGTGTGTTTCTGATATAAGAAGAATGCATTAGATTAGAAAAAGGTAACAGGAAAACTTTAATATACCTTTTTACCGAATTCTTCCCACTATATATTATGCACTCCCATTAAAATCAATTCAGATGAGACTTCAAATCACCCCTAAATAGCAGGCAAAGAAAGTTAAACCTTATTTAAGAGAACATGTCGGCAGAAGTAGTAACCCCAAAAAACTGTATGTACCTTCCATAGTAAAATATACATTTCTTTATCACACATTGTGAAATAATATATCTTATAAACTGTATGATGCAGCTGTATATTTGCAAACATAGTTTTCGTCAGTGAAATTTCTTGGGTGTTTTCCACTGGTAGTACTATACATGAAAGACATTACAGTTCGTATGTATTGAGTCATGAAATTTATGATTGGATAATTGACATGCACTTCATAAAATGCGAACAGGCTATTCATACACATGATGGTTAAACTAGAGTTGTATATCACATGGGCAGATATGAATATATGCACAGAAAAAAGTAAAGACTCAATTTATTAAATTACAAATATTTCTAACTTAATTTCACATGACTTTT